>CM065133.1:19000000-19130000 GCA_033026305.1 Cirrhinus molitorella | reverse complement strand
AGCAAGCAGTTCATAGGAGGAAATCCACCAACATCACAGAGTTTAAGTGGTTCTGTGGTAAGGAATGGGCTAAAACTCCTACATGTGCAGGACTGATCAGCATTTACAAGAAATTTTGCCTTCATTTACTGCAGCAAAAGGGGGTCACACCAGATACTGAAAGCAAAGATTCACATACTTTTGCAGTGCACAGATATGTAACACTGGATCATTTTTCTCAATAAATAAATATTTAAATATTAAAAAGCAAATATTTTTCTCTCACTTGTTTAACTGGGTTGTCTTTGTCAACTTTCAGGACTTAAATGAAAATCTGATGATGTTTTGGATCGTATTTATGCAGAAATATAGAAAATTGTAAAGGGTTCACAAACTTTCAAGCAGCACTGAATATACATGTGTGTTATTTTAGCATTTATCTGAAATACCATCATTTTGAATCAGTTCTTATTTTTATACTTTCAGTTTTCATCTAATTTTTAGTCTATATATATAGTTAAAATGTTCCTTTTTTCTTTTGGTTTTAATTTTGGTTTAGTATAAAGTATTTTTAGTAACTAGATAAAACTAAATAAAATATAAATAAATGTTTGAAGTAAAATAATTAAATAAATAAAAATGAGAAATGTTGCTTTGGCAACTGTAGCTGAAATAAAAAAAATCTTTATATATTTTATATTTTATTTTATTTCAAGTATCGATTTTAATTTTTTTTTATTTTATGGTTTCAATTTTTGTTTTAGAATATATAAGTTGAAAAGCCTAATTAAAATATAAAAAAGCACATAACAAAATAATTAAAAGTAAACTTAAAATGAAAACTGAGTATTTAAAAATAAGAGACAAGTGAAAATATTAATGATATATAAAAATACAATAACAGCTTAAAATAAAATTGACAAATTATTTATTTTTAAATATTTCATTTTATTATTAATTATTTTATTTAATAAAAAAAAAGTATATATATAAAATGACAAAAAATACTTTTTTTTTTATTTTGCATGAGCAAACACCACTTATATTTTCCAAAGAACATGTCAAAATCTATTTCCTAATATATAATGCATTAAAATATTTGTAAAAGTGCAGTACTACTCATTCGTACTATTAAGTCTCACAGTCAGAAAGCGTAGGCCGTGTCACTCTGCTGTGGCTCGTATCAGTCTATATTTGCTGGTGGGATTGTCCGTGTGGGAGGTTTGAATTCTCTCCATAGGAACAGAAGACAGAAATAGTTTTTAGTGTGGTTTCTAATTAGAAGTGATGAGAGTCCCGCCTCATTAATTTGGTCCAATGGTTGCTGTCAGTCGGCCGCACTAGAATAGCCGCGATCTCAGCGCTGTCGTGTTATGGACGTATTAGGCAAAGCCAAGCGATGACTAAAGGAGGAGCTAGCTCTCAGATCTCATGAGAGTCCTCTGTTGTGAAGTTTAACTCTGATGAAGCTCATAAACATCCTTAATAGTACTCAAACTGACCCAAATGTGACACATATTCAGGTTTGAGTCTCAGGAGAATGATCTGAGACACTGGAGACTCAATTCTAGTTTCTGGGAGAAAGAATTGAGACGTCGTGGGTTTTCTTTCCAGGGTTTTATGTTGTGGGAAAGGAAGCATGTGAATTTAAAGGCTTACTCCATTCATCTTCGGAACACAACTGAAGATATTTTGGATGAAAACCGGGAGCTTTGTAGTTGTCCTATTGACTGCCAAGTAAATAACACTGTCAAGGCCCAGAAAAGTATGAAAGACGTTGTCAAAATAGTCTGCCATCAGTGGTTCAACCATAATTTTCCGAATTTTCTGAATAGCTTTTGTGCGCAAAGAAAACAAAAATAATTACTTTATTCTACAATTCGTCTCCTCTGCATCACCGTATCGCCATTTTGGAAGGTATCCACTGGATGCAAACAGTGTCTGTCTGCTCTCTCTGTGTCACGTGGATACGCTGTTTTCGTTTGAATCAAAGTGTAAATAAACGTAGAAAACGTGTGTTTGTGGCTGACACAGAACAGCGTACGCTGTTTGCGTCCAGTGGATGATTTCCATTGTCATTTCCATACCAAAACTACAGATTTTACAGTCACCTTTGCAGATGCAGACACAGTCCTGTGTGTCTGTGTGCAAATTCAAAAAATGCCAGCAGAAGAAGCCTTATGTCAGCCTTGGTTGTGAAATGCTATTGGCTCTTGTGTGTCTCGTGACCAACTGCATAATGCTGTTGTGACATGCCATTGGCTTTTGTGTGTCTTGTGAAAGTGTTGCCAACTTAGCGACTGTGTCGCTAGATTTAGTGACTTTTTAGACCCCCTTAGCAACCTTTTTTCCAAAAAAGCTCCTGGCACAAATCTAATGACTTCTTGGACAAACCTGATTTAGTGTCTGAGACTCTCCAGTACTGCCGTGTAAGCGTGAGGTCGTGCTTTTCCAGCGCTCTCTCTCTCAATCTCTGCGTCAACGCTGTTCAGTGAGCAGCAAAGGAGCAGATATTCTGTTGCTTATAACTCTATTTTACCTGCAAGCAGTGGCGGAGCCAGGGATTTTTCATAGGGGTGGCCAGGCAGGGGTCAGCAGTTACTCTAAGGTGGCACATTTAATTTCGTTATACAAGCAAACATGGCACCATAAAATACCTTTTTAAAAAGTATTGTAGGTGCCTAAATCACAATGATGTATAATGTGCAATTGCTACAATACTTTAATTTTAATTACAATTAATTTAAATTCACATAAAATGTTTAGTAGTAATTCTTAGTTTTTAGTCAATTCATGATTCATTTGACTGCTTTTTGCTACTCTTTCTTAAGAAGAATGCTATATATGCTGCCTTTCTCTTCATGTTTCTCACATTTTACTGACTGACATGAATAATAGACATATGCAAAAAAACATTTAAACATCACCATGTAAAAAAAAAAAACAATGTAGCCTATAGAGGTTAAATGTTTCTGTTATTTCTGTTATATAAAACCAGTCTTGATCCTAACATTTATACTGGAATGTCTGCATCATATTAAACATAGTTTATGATTAAAAAAAATCCTAAACATTTCCTAAAGCTCTAGATAACGTGACAATAGTTCTAAACATCTAACGTTAATGAAAAGCTAATGAAAAGCTTACTGCTTCCTAACTTCTTTTTACACGAGGATATTGATAAAACTGGGCTGAATAGATCACCTGATATGTTGTGCTCAAACGCTCAGAGTTGATATCCAGGCACCAAGATTTGAACTGCAGCGCTGCATTCCTCGTCTCCCACTATTAATGAAAGCTGGAAAACCGCGCTATTTTTCAGTTCCGGTGAGTGTCGCGAGAGTTCTGCGGTCAAAACATTATCGTATAGTTGGTATAGACATGATCGAGATTCTCCTAGATCAATATTTTAAAAAATATTTTAGTCTCTTAAAATGCAATTACGAGCGGGGGGTGCCAATGGGGTGGCCGTGATTATGTCCATGGTGGCCACGGCCACCCCTGGCCACCCCCTGCAAGTATAGGCAAAATCACAGCACAGCCATTGTCTTAATCGTATGTGTATTTGATTTCATTAGCAATGTCATGATTATGTTTTTAAAGTAGATTGATATCTTCCAGAGCTGGTTATGTAGTCTTAAAGGAACACTCCACTTTTTTTGAAAATAGGCTAATTTACCAACTCCCCTAGAGTTAAACAGATGAGTTTTACCGTTTTCGAATCCATTCAGCCGATCTCAGGGTCTTGTGGTAGCACTTTTAGCATAGCTTAGCATAAATCATTGAATCTGATTCGACCATTAGCATCTCTGACTGACAGAAAATGAAAAGTTGTGATCGGCTGATATGGATAGGAACTATAGCCTACTCTCATTCCGGCATAATAATCAAGGAACTTTGCTGCCGTACCACGGGTGCAGCAGGCGCAATGATATTATGCAGCACCTGAATATAGCTAATATTTTACTATTAGCTTAGTGGCTTAGTGCTGGTCACGTTGAAAATTACCTAGCTGGGGACTATTTTCAGGCGCTGCGTAATATCATCGCACCTGCTGCACCCATGGTATGGCAGCAAAGTTCCTTGATTATTACGCCAGAATGAGAGTATAGTTCTTATCCATATCAGCATAGAAAATGACAACTTTTCATTTTCTGTCAGTCTTAGTACGCAATGTAACTACAGAAGAGTCAAATTTTAAATAGGAAAAATAAATAGGAAAAAATTTGGTCATTTTTGAGTTAGATGCTAACAGTCTAATCAGACTAAGCTATGCTATAAGTCCTACAGCAAGACCCGGAGATCAGCGAAATAGATTCAAAAACGGTAAAACTCATCTGTTTAAGTCTAGGGGAGAGCCTAAAATGAGCCTATTTTCAAAAAAAGTGGAGTGTTCCTTTAATGGGCCACATTGCAGTCACTATTTCAAAAATTACCTCGTTGTCTGACAAAACAAACAGTAAAATATAAAAGTATATCTATGAAATATATTAATGAAAACTCTTTTATTGAGAATTTGGCTGCTTTAAAATACAGTATATGAGCACAGAGAGGCAAGAAAATATGACGCACTGACGTCATTAATATGCTAATTAGCGTATGACGTCATCTAGCGACATTTGGCGACTTTTCAAGCGGGGTTTAGCTACTTTCCTTTGAAAAAAATTGGCAACACTGCAGTCGTGACCGATTGCATCATGCTACAAGATTATCTTTTTGAATGAGATGTGAGAGCTGTAACGGAGCGGGATCATTTTCAGCGATTAAAACCTTATGATTTCTTCACATAAAGATATGGTATGGCTTCAGAATACTTAGAATGCAACAGGGCTTGTTTGTAATGCTTTATACTGCTTGTTTATGGTCAGTTTTTGCAATAAATACCTGTGACTGTACTTATATTTGCGCGTGTTTTATATTGTTCAGAAATGCGTAGGTTTAGCATAGGGGTGGGTTTACGTGCTCCAATGAATGTATACATTTATCTAAAATTATTTTTATTTCTTACAAAAGCATGCAAACCATTAAATAGGACAAACAACTGAAAACAACAGGGGACCCTGCGCATTGAAAAATTACGCTAAAGGGGTACTCTCTGCGTTAAAAAGTGATGTTAAGGGGGTCCTAACCAAGTGTCAATATGTGACATGTTTAATGGCACTCTTGTGGGCGTCTGATTCAGGGTCAGCTGTCCCACCTTTCACAGTGACATTTCTAAAGTGTGCCGTGACTGATTTACACTAAAAATATACACTATTCTATGTTGCCTTTTATAAGACCGATGAAAAGCATCTCTGCTGATGTCAGAAGAGCTTGTGGAGAGGGAAAAGTTGGCAGTGACTTATATGACAGTGATATTTGAGATTGTTTTGACGGCAGGCAGCATCTGATCTGGGAGATCCTCTGTGAATCACTGATCTGAGACCTGCACTGACTCCAGCATTCCAAACATGTGTCTTTCTCTATGTGTGTGCTGTTAAGTAAAAGCATTTGTTGAATCAAGACAGAGAGATGTATTTGACTCTAATCGTTTAGGTCGTATTTCACCACAACATCAAAAGAATAAAAATTAATATTTTGTAAAATATTTGCGTGTATGTATACTGTGAAAATGCTTATATTTTAAAATATTTATTTGTACTGAATGTGTATTCATTATTGCAAATTCTATAAAAAAATAAGAAAAAAACCCCATAAATATCTATTAAAATTTTTATTTTATTTGTGCATTGTGACATTATTTTCATGACAATTAAGCACATTTCATCTAAAAAACAAAAGGACAACTTGCATTTAATTTAATTTAATTTAATTACATTTTTGGATTGTAACATTATTTTCATGAAAATTAACCACATTTCATATAAAAAAGAGAATAACATGCATGATTATTTTCTTTTATTGTGATATTTTGTAAAACATTTGCATGTATGTGTGTGTATGTATACTATAAAAAATATATATATTTAAAAAAAAATTGTACTGAATGTGTATTCATTATTGTAAATTATACAAAAAATAAAGAAAAAAATTACATATATATAAAACATTTTATTATTATTATTAATTTTTTGATTGTTTATTTTTATGACAATAAAAAGCACATTTCATTCAAAAACAAGAGAACACTGCATGATTATTTTATTTTATTTTATTTTTGGATTGTAACATTATTTTCATGACAATTAAGCATATTTTATCCAAAATTCTCATTACTGTAATGCATCTAGGTATTTTACTTCTGACTTTCTTTTGCAATTATTTTGTAATTATTTCCAGTTAAATTTTCATTGTAATAGTCATTTTTATTTAATTTTAATAACAAACTTGATAAACTTACATTACAATAAATAAATAAGTAATATATATATATAATATTACATAGAATAAATATAAAAAATAATATTAACTAATTTAATAATAATCAGTATATAAAATAATATAAAAATATTTAGATTTTATTTATTTATTATTAAAATGAAGAATAAGTTACATTATAGAAATCACAATTTGCGGTTTAATTTGCTTAAGTATAATGAAAATATTATTATTATTATTATTATTCTTTTTCAAAAGAATAAGATAATTTTGCATTATGAAAATCACAATTTGGGGTAAATATGCTTAAGTGTAAAAAAAAGCTCATGTATAATGCAACTAATAATAATAATAATAATAATAATAATAATAATCATCATCATCATAATAATCATAATAATACAATTGTTGTTGTTGTTAAAATAATAATAATAATAATAATAATAATTAAAATAATAGAAAATGAAAAGCAAATCAAATAATTGTATTACTTCATCAGATTTTTTTTCTTCAAATTTATGTTTCTTATAGGTGACCATGAGAATGAGCGCAAATCAAATTGTCTCTTCCATTTCTCAGAATTTTCTTGTAGAGAAAGACTCATTAAAGTCTCAAACGTTGCTCAGATTTGACAAAATACTACATTGAAACCCTGACATTTCAAAAGCTCTTCTCATTGAATGTTAATAATTGTTAAAAACTCATTTGCTTATTTGAGATCTTTAAAAGAAACAACTGTTGATGAAAGTTAAATGAAAGTCATGTGCTGTGAGCTTTAAAAAAGCAATGCATTTGCACTCAGAATGAAATTATGTTCAGAAAAAACAAGCTTGTTCATGAGTGATCATAAAGGAAAGATGTTTAAGACGTTCTGCTGGTTGTTGGTCAGACGCTGCTAAACAGGATGAGACACGCTGCTCTTGAACAATGTCGCTGCTTTCCACTTATAAACCTGATGTATACAGTAAGCGTGTTTTGGCTGGTTACTGTTGCTGTGCGTCTTTGTGCCCCACTTCAGGCCGTCCTGCCGGGTCTGTCCTGTTTGGAATGAGCTCTGGAGATACTTTCGCTCAGAAGTGCCTCTATATGAAACCTCGCTGAGCGTCTCTGGAGACAACAGCTGCAGACTTTAACAAGCAGACCAGCGCCGCTATATCACACTCTAAAAATGCAACAATGAAGACACGTAATCCCATAAGGTCAGCGCTAAAATAATCAGGTCATGAGATAAAAATTGCTCCTGAAATATGAATATGTGTTACAGGGAGTGGCAGTCATGCCTCATACCTCTTATGTAGCCTGACATATGTTAATGATTACAGACAAAAAATTATAAATTCTGAAACCAAAACTAGAACCACAAAAACAAAACTTTAGTTATTTGGAATAAATACATTAAAAAACAATTTATTTTAACAATTTAATACATAAAAAGTAATAAAAACTATACAGACATGCATTAAAAATGTAAAAATAAATAAATTAGATAAAAAAAAATCAACAAAAATGAAAAACATAAAATCCTATTCAGAATATTAACAAAAACTATAATAGTAATGATTTTAATAACAATAACAATATATATATATTAATAATACATATAAATGGGGTTAAATATGCTTAAGTGTAAAAAAACAACAACTCATGTATAATGCAAATAATAATAATAATAATAATAATAATAATAACATTATTAAACTTTAGTAAATGTTATGTAGGGATGCACTGATATAGAAATTTTGACATGAATAGCTAAAAATTATTTATCTATTTATTATAATCTGATATGATGGTGGAATTTAAAATATATTTATTTATTTATTTACTTATTTAGAAGGAACACTGTTTTAGCTGTTTTTAGCTCCAGGAATCAATTCAATATAATGTTTTATTATTTTAAAATTATTTTATTTATTTTATTTTAAAATTCAGTATATTTTGCATCTGAAAATATTCTGTCTGGCATCTATAAATAAATATATGTATTTTTAATAATAAATATTTTAAAAAAAATTAATTAAGAAGAAACTATGTTTTAGCTTCAGAATCAAATCAATACAATGCACAGTAATGTTTTATTATTTCTTTATTTTAAAATAATTTTATTTTTTATTTTATTTTAAAACGCAAATAAAATGAGTATATTTTTCTTTTTTAAATATTCTGCCTTGATATTACTGGCATCTATAAATAAATAAATAAATAGTTAAATAAATATACTTTTTAAATATAAAAACATTTAAACAGTTTTAACTCATTTAATAATTATTCAGTATATAAAATAATATAAGACATTTATATTTTATTTATTTATTTATTTATTTATTTATTTATTATTATTGTTGTTGTTGTTGTTTATATTTTAAAAATTGAAGAATAAGATAACATTGCATTATGGCAATCACAATTTGGGGTTAAATGTGCTTACGTGTAAAAAAAAAATGTATAATGCAAATAAAAATAGTAATATAATAATAATAATAATAATAATAATACAACAACTGAATATGACCTGAAAATATTCATTAATTATTTGCTCCAAATCAGATATTTATAGGCAAAATTGATCTTAGTGCACAGTAGAAACAAATGTTATATTTTATGTTTTATTATTGTATTGTATTGTATTGTTTTTTTTACATTTCTTTTATTGTGTTTTTATTTAATACTTTTTATTATTATTATTTTATGTTGCATATAAAAAAAGTATATGTTTGCATCAGAAAATATTCTGCCCTGATATTACAGGCATCTAATACCAAATTAAAAACAAATTATTTAATGCAAATCCATTTGATATTTATAGGTCAAATTTATCTTAATGCACTGTAAAACAAATATTAAATTTTATGTTTTATTATATTATTTTGTTGTATTTTTTAAAATGCATTTTATTATTTTTAGTTTAATTACATTTATTTATTTATTTATTTATTTTTAAACGTTGCATATAAAAAGAATATATGTTAGCATATACTGGCATCTAATACCAAATTAAAAACTAATTATTGCTGCAAATTCATTCAATATTTATTGGCAAGATTATTTTCGTGCACAGTAACAAACATTATATTTTATGTTATTTTTTCAAATTAATTAGTTTATTATATTTTAATTTAATTATTACATTTAACTTAACTTTTTATTTTTATTTCAATTTAAAACACTGCATACAAAAAGAGTATATGTTTGCATCAGAAAAGATTCTGCCCTGATATTACAGGCGTCAAATTAGAAGCAAATTATTTGCTGCAAATCCGTTCAGTATTTACAGTCAACATCATCTTAGTGTATGTCTCATGTCTTGGTTGTTATATCCACAGTAAACAGAGGGTAAACAGAAGCGGTAATGTTGACACTAAATTTGGCATTGGGCAAGAGGTTAAGTTTCTCCGTTGTAATGAGAGCCATAATGAAAATCTGTCCTTGCATAGCTGGAAGAAATCACTCTGCATTTAGATGTAATGTTAAGATGCTTCCCTGTTTAGTTCCAGCCACATGTCCCGCATCTAATTTTAGCCTGAAATATGAAACAGTCACAATAAAGGAGCTATTTATAATGGTCGTGCCGTTTTGGGGGGCAGTGAGTTATCTCTAAATGACAACATTACATTACTGAGTACAGCGTTGATCTGTCAGCCAACAGTGTGATAACAGAGGCACTGATTTTAAACGCCTGACTGAAATTATAGACTTAAACATGCACAGAGAAGGTTATATGTCTTGTTAGGCCTCTAAATGATCAACATGATCAAACTTTTGCTGTTACACCTGTTGCACACAATCTACTACATGCCTTCTGACATCTTTTAAGGGAAGTTTATAAAGTGATATAGAGTGATAACTGATATTTATATCATTATCTGATATACCAGTATACAGATCTCATTGATTTACATTACAAGCATCAGAACTTCATCACTTTTTGTCCCTACAAATATCAGCATCTGCACCAAATTGCATGTTTTGAGCCTCTCAATAAAATTGAGCTGATTTTCCTCCATATTCTCATTGTATCATACTATATGAGCCATAAAAGCCTGATATATCAAATATGATACAAAACATAAAACACCTATGCCAAACGTTTTCAAATGTCTTTTATTATATTTTGTTTAAAGATACAACAAACGGTTCCATTAAAAATAAATAAACAGATTTTTTTTTTTCAGTTTTTTTTCAGTTTTCATCTTTTGTGAATGTACTGATTTTTAAAAAGTACTAATAAGTACTATTTAAGTGTATATAAATACTAATAATAAGATGAAATGTAGTGAGTGCACCTTTAAGGGGCCTTCATATATACAACAACACGTGCAAGTTGTTAATTTAAGATACAAGTTTACCAGAAATCTTGTCAAAATATCTGTACATTAAACTCACAATGTCAATATAATGTGTTTATATTATGTTAAACAAAACAGACCACATTTGTTATCATTTACCATAAGTTTTATCTTGAGTTTATTGATATTATTTGAATCTACTTAATTTTATTTATTATTTATTGTTTTCTTTGTTTTTATTTATCTATTTAATCATGGTTTATTGCTATTTTACTTTACTTTTCTCAAAACAATTTTATGGACCTTTTAGCACTCCCTTGTGACCTCCCCTTTCACTTATTTGTAACTCGAATTTTAAAAAAAAACTAGATCAGTCCAATTTTTAATAGTTTTTCAAATTTTAATAGTTTTTAATAGTTTTTATAATGGATCCTGATATCTTTTTGAAGGCAAGAAAAACTTTTGTTAAAGCCACAATATGTAAGATTTTTTGATTCAAATATAAAAAAAATCACTAGATTAGTATTATATATTTCGCTGACTTGTGTAGCCTACTTACATTATCCCAAATGTTTCCAAGAATGTTTAAATTTAGAGAAATATGCAAATTTAACCATGTCACTGCTTTGCTTGTCAGTGACGTCATACACATACCTGTCAACATTTGAATTTCAAAATACGGGAAAACGGGGAGAGGGATGGGTGTCCAGAGTCAAAAGTATAAATTATTATATTATTATTATATTATATATTATTTATATTAATTTAAACAATTGTTATCAAACAATTACATTCATTTAGTAACATATAAATATATCTTTATTGTAGGCTATATCTTTATAGTTTTATAATTAATTATCTTCTTGTGGATCCACTGGTTCACATTTACAACTTGGTGTTTTCTACGTAAAAATAAGAGTTCGTTTTTGGCATCTAATTCTCTGCCAGCAGGTGGCGTTTTTCTCCATGAATATAGCCGTTTTCTTGGTAATCGCAGAAAACAAAGCAGAGCACCTGACTCAGACCACTTGAATAGGCTGCGGGGATAAAGACTACAACTCCCATGACACTCTGTCGCGGCGTCAATAAACTACGTTTGTTTGTTTTGAATATGCGACATCTAGCGGCGAAAACTTTTTTTTTTATTGTGCCTTTACTTTTTAAAATACTTAATATTTATGGAGAAAATATACTGAATATCTTGAGTTTTTACTAAAATCTGCATTTCAACTGAGGCCTTTGGGTAGCGAAAGTAATACAACCAGGCCTCATTGCAGCGTTTGTGAAACATTAGGCCTATTTGTCTAGATCCTTTAACTTTAACGATTTAGTTTAATGGCAAAACTATCCTTTATTACAAGTAACAAGCATTTCACGCAAAGTAAAACAATTGTTTGCATTAGTGAATCGGCGCGTTTTCCCCCCGCTCAAACTGACAAGAGCTGGGCGCGCAAACAGGAGGACTGTGGTTTTCTGAGGTAAAACAATTTTTATATCACTACAAATGATATAAATCGTCAAAAATCGTTTTTATATTATAGTTTTGCTAATTGGGTCGCGTTGTGTTATTAAGCGAATAAAGTGTCGCTTGTTATTGTAATCAAGAGGCTAATACAGGTGTGAGACGCTAAAATTACGTGACATCCTTGCATTTCATTAACCTGTAAAAGTATTCCCTCAAATAACCATTTAAGTGAAAACGACACAGTCAGACCAAAAAGTTGGACTCCATAAACGCTTAGAAGTTTGTCATCTATGTGACATATTTAATTAAAGTCATATAGGAGAAGATCTGATAAAAACAAACCTTTTTGAACGTGTTTGTCGTTTGCTCTTTTGTGAATGACAAAGAGAAGGAATCTACAGTGAAATACATGGTTTCATATGTTAATGAAAAAAGAGAAAGTCTTAAACAAATGTGAAGAAAACGATACAGAAACTCGTATGCAGATAAAAAATGCTCAGAAAACGGGTCGTCAGATTGAGAATGAAGCCGTAGGACTTTGCCGCCATCTTGTGTCGTAACAGAAAATTGTTTGAAACTTTTCTTTTTTAATGTGAAGATATTGTTTCAGTAGGCTACATAGTTTTCCAAAATGGCCTTCGTGAAGGAACTTGGTTAAGGACCCCCAATAATCTTATGATAATCTTCATGTAAGGGACCCTATCCTAAAATTTAAAAGCCTTATACAAAGACTGTATATAATTTATACAGTGAAAAATAATATTAGTTTTTATTAAGTTACATTATTGCATGCATTGTCTTCTACTCATTATAGTACAGTCCTGTTAAGTCAGGTGTTTATTTATTTAAAAAAATGTAGCCTAAATGTTTTTATTTGAGTCTACTGAACTTTATTTATTTAATTTTATTAAAATCTTATGCTACTTATTTAAATCTAATTTTTGTTTAGAGAAAAAAATATAACATAAAAAATATATGTATATAATATTTTTATTAATTTTAAATAGCCTTTTGGTGGCTTTTTAATTTATAGATTTATAAGAATTATTTATTTAAAATATAATTTAAGTGGCCTATATATAAAATACAATTTATATTATAATAAAATAATAATAGTTATTCACTTATTAATTATACCTTTATATATATTTATAAAATAAATATAAATGTATTATATACATATTTAAGTCAGATGGTTATTCATTTTAAGCATTTAATTTTTTTTTTGTTCACTTACTACATTTTTTTATTAGTATTTCATTGCTATTTTACTTTTTTGTACACTGTTTTTTTTTCTAAACATTTATTGCATACGTTTGTGTTCTACTTATTATAGTACAGTCCTGTTATTTAAATCAGATGGTTATTTATTTTAAGCATTTTTAAATGTTATTATTTAAATCTACTTCGTTGTATTTATTTATTTGTTTGTTTGTTTTTATTTATTCATAAAAGAAATTCTTTGTTCACTTATTCGAGTTTACTTTTTAGTTTTTAATTTAATCACATTTTATTGCTATTTTACTTTTTATACACTTTTTTCTTTTTCATTGATTTGTAACTCAAATAACACATTAAGTAAAAAAAATATATATAATTTTTAATACCTTATATATTTATAGATACTTGGAAAATAAAAGGATTGGATTGCATAGAAGATATGCATGTTTATATTGCTTTTCAAAAATGACAAGTCATATTAGACAAGTCATTATGAAACTCAAACTGGAAATCTTTATAAATGAAATCCACAAAGTACCAGTTAAAGTTTACCATGTTTAATTCATAATTTAATTTGTAAATATAAAAGCAGAAATGTCTTCAATGCATTGCAAAAACTTAAAACGTAATTTTTTTTGTTCACAGACCACCTGGTTTTGGTCTGGTTGGCCTCGATGGGTTTGGCATTGGTCTAGGTCATGGTCTAATTCATTACAGGTTCAGTCCTCACGGGGTTTGAACCTACAACCTATCAGTTACCAGCGCAGGTCATTAACCACAAGGCCACCTGTTCGGATCACATATGGGCCGCATCAGTCTTTCGTTCACTTGGAGAGTTTATCTCCGCGCAGCTCCGTGACATCCTGACAGACTGGGTCAGCCTGCTCCATAAAACAATAATTATTTACGCCTTCTCTAAATAAAACACACAATCTCCATTGCCTATTATAGAAGAGCTGCTCAATGACTCCAGTAAACAGCTCTGGGAGAAACACTCTCTGTGTTATTGAGTTGATTGGAGACGGAGCGTAAATTTCAGCTCGTGCGTCTGGATTAGCTTGACTCGCGCTCACATTCTCGGCTGGCAGAAAAACGAGTGTTATTGTAGAGCGCAGGCTCATCGCATGTCAAGATGTTGTGTAGGTCGTAAACCATCTGTGATGCTCGTGAACAGAAAAACAAATTCGGACAGCGATATTAGAGGATTTGCATCATTGCTGTTTAAATATTGGGAAGATTTGAAGCTGTTTGGAAAGTGTTGCATGACAGATTATTGCTCATAATTAAGGTTATTGATGTGAACAAATGCCCGACACAAGTATAAACCTTGTAAAATGTATTCAGTGATTTTAATAGCCTTTTATTGACCTATGTATAAGATATAATTTATATTATAATAATAAAATAATAATGATGTTATATATAATAATAAAATAATAATAATGCATTTTATATATATATATATATATATATATATATATATAATTATATATATATATATATATATATACACACACACACATAAACAGATAATAATAACAATGTATTACTATTTTTTAATATTATTACTATTTTCGTTAGCCTATTGGTGGCTTTTTAATTTATACATTTATTTATACATTTATAAGAATTATTTATATAAAATATAATTATATGTAATTGTAATATTAATAATAATTATTATTATTACCATTCATTTATAACAATGTATTATCGTTATTTTTATAATTTATTATTATTTACACCTTTATTATATATTAATAAAATAAATACTATAGAGAGAGAAAGAGAATTTCAATAAATTTAAATAAACTTCATTTATAAATGTATATTTATTTATATAAAATATCATTATATATAATTGTAATATTAATATATTATACCTTTATAAATATATATTACACATTTAGAAAATAAATACAAATATATATATATATATATATATATATATATATATATAATACATAATTTTATATTAATAATAATTATTATTATTTTAATTTATATTAAAATAATTCTATATTTAATAGATATTATTTTATGTGTAGTTTTATGTATACACAAATCTACATCAAATATATAAATTATAACAATAATAACAATGTATTATTTTTAATAATAATAATATTATTATTATTACTGTTTATTTATTTAATTCTATATATAATGGGTTATTATTTTTATATATTTTTTTATGTATGTGTTTGTGTATGCACACATAAAATTAACATTACATGCACACACGTAATATGATTCACACACACACACACACACACACACACACATATATATATTAGGTGTATGTATGTATTATTTATGTATGACTGTATGATGCCCTCTGGTGGCAAATACATTTATTACAGATTAGCAAAATACACACAGTCTACTGTAGCCATTAATTTTGTATTGACTCTGGCCTTATTTTTTATTTTAATTTTTATTTTGTCAGTAGTCTATCTGATGACATGATCATTTGACTCAAGGCTTACTGGACTGACAGAAGGTAAAATAATCAGTGTTGATGTTAATACTCTTAATGTAAAGTAGAAGTACTGATATATGATCTGACGTTACACTCTTGTAACTGGCTGCAGTGCGTAAACCCCTGTTAAATCTCTCAGTGTGAGCTGTGATAAAAAAAATTGGAAAATCTTCTAAAAACATCAGGTATAGAACCTTACTGCTTTCTGGAGGCTGCGAACATTTATTTCATTATTTAGTGCCTCTTAGAATAACACACTGATAGATTTAGCAGGCCCTCATCTCAAATGAATAATTTTGTCCAATTTACTGCTGCATATCAAATCGGAGCAATGAGTTTTACGTGAATGTTTTTTTTTTTTTTTAGTACCTCTTCTAAAATTGACGATTCAGTTTCTACTTTTTCCACAACAGCTGGATTTTGATTCATTGTGGGCTGCACAGGGAGTCTCTGCACTAACGAAAAAATTACATTTTACCATTAACATTTCAGATTTGACAAATCAGATCCGGGAGGAACTCGGGTGTTAAAGCAGGATTATCAGCAATGATCATCTTTGCAGCTGTATTTTGAGTGTAGAATTAGGTCAATAGAATTAGGGTTTGTCAAGAGTAATAGTGTGTTCACAATATATTTTTAAGTGTGCATATATGCTAATATAAGCCAAATATTTTTATTCATAATGAATATTTGTAGTATAAAATCTAGCTAGTCGAATTAGGATCAGTGTTTGGGAAAGTCACTTTTAAAAGTAATGCATTACAATATTGCCTTACTCCCCCCAAAAGTAACTAATTACGTTACTTAGTTTATTTTTATGGAATGTAATGCGTTACATTACATTTGCGTTACTTTTTAAATCTGGGCAGGGCTTGCTTGTTTATTTTTAAGCAAATGTAAAAGCCCTTTCACGCCAAAAAGTGAAATGAATAAGCCTAAGGCTGAAGGAAAAGTAAATTCACGTCTGTACAGTAGAACTATAGGTCCAATACTTTTCAGCAATGTTAGTTAATCTAAAGTGATGGATTTAAATACATTTTGAAAAAGTAACTCACTTACTAGTTACTTGAAAAAAGTAATCTGATTACATAACTCGCATTACTTGTGATGCGTTACCCCCAACACTGATTAGAATGTTGCCAAATTTCACTAACTAAACATAATTTTTCAGTTTTTCAGTCATATATTTGTGTGTGTGTGTGTGTGTGTGTGTGTGTAAATTATAAACATAAGTGTTTATTTCATATATGTAAATTATTTATATAAAATATACTACATGGTACATAGTATTTTATTATATGTATATGTAATATATTTATGTAATGTTTTTATATATTATATACATATAAATCTAAATTAAATAAATAAGTATATAAAATGTAATATATATATATAATTATGATATTAATAGTAATTATTATTATTATTATTATTTCTCTTATTATTTTTTTAATATAAATATTTATGTACTATAAATTCAAAAAGTATAGAAATATAATTTATATTATAATAGTACTTTTATTATTATTTCTATTAGTTTCTGTAATATATATATATATATATATATATATATGTATATATAATACAGTAAATATAAATTAAATATATATGTATTTCTATTACTTTATGTAAGATGGATTGTAATATATTATATAAATATAAATAGTAATTAAATATGTAAAGTATTTATATAAAATGTTATATATTTATAATAATAATTATTATTTTTGTTATTGTTATTTAATTATAGAACTTTTTAAGCATAAATATTTATGTATTATAAATTCAAAAAGTATACAAAAAATTAATATTATTATAATAATTGTATTATTATTTCTATTTATGTAATGTAATATGTTTTTTTATATATTATATAAATTCAATTAAATTATAATCAATTCAGTAATGATTATATATATTATTTATATATGTACACACAAAATTATATATAAAATATTAATGAAAAGTTATAGGTGTTCCTATATGTAAAATCTAATATAATTATGAATAGGCCTATTATTATTCATATATATATATATGTGACCCTGGACCACAAAACCAGTCATAAGTGTCAATTTTTCAAAATTGAGATTTATACATCATCTGAAAGCTTAATAAATAAGCTTTCCATTGATGCATGGTTTGTCATGATGGGACAATATTTGGCCGAGATACAACTATTCGAAAATCTAGAATCTGAGGGTGCAAAAAAATCTAAATACTGAGAAAATCGCCTTTAAAGTTGTCCAAATGAAGTTCTTAGCAATGCATATTACTAATCAAAAATTAAGTTTTGATATATTTACGGTAGGAAATTTACTAAATATATTCATGGAACATGATCTTTACTTAATATCCTAATGATTTTTGGCATAAAAGAAAAATCAATAATTTTGACCCATACAATGTATTTTTGGCTATTGCTACAAATATACCCCAGCGACTTAAGACTGGTTTCATGGTCCAGGGTCATATATATATATATATATAAATATATATATATATATAATGAAGAGTTCAGATGCAAAACCAGCTAAAAGTCATCTCGGTCAAAAATGAGATGATACTGAATGAATGTTCTCGACACACATTATACATCCATCAAATATTTTGACTTCAAACTCACTAAAATCCCACCCTCAGCCCAATCAGAAGTACCAGTACTTACATAGAATTCTATACATCGGAGCCTGATAAAAATGCATTTTATAAGGAAAGATGTCAGATGGATTTAGAGGCTTTTGCATCTGAACTAAATTCAAAAACTATAAAGAATTATTCCTAGAATAGTTTTATTATAATTATTTTATACTATTAGTTATGTGTGTGTGTGTGTGTGTGTGTGTGTATAATAAAAAAAATACATGTGAATTAAAAAAATATATATTCTCATGTGCTAAATACACAGTCTTTCTAGAACTAATTTGTTGACATTTCACACTTTATTACTTCTAATGAATGTGCTCAATGTGTTACGATTATAAAGACACAGTGATTAACAGTGATTGCTATACTGTGACAAGAAATTACAGACTTAGCGCTGCAATTAAGTGAACAGTTATTTCTGTGTTCCCTGTAGTTTCTTTTCCAGCACAAAACGCCTTTGAGCAGCTGGCAGGAGTTTAACTGACCGCGGTTTTTCTTTTAAAGCTACAGTGAATTATGGCGTTCATGTGACTCTGAAATTGCTACCTTGAGGATGTTTCCCGCTTTGACTTATGTGAGCGCGATTGCGTTTGAGTCGAGCCAGTCGCCTTGTGTGGCATCGCCAGCATATGGTGTTAATGGGCCTTATTTACTTATGAAAGTAACTGCAGGGTGCCAGGCTATATGTTTCTCCATTAAATTGTCACAAGCTATTAATCACAAACACAGGGTGGATGTTTGAGGGGAAAGCCTTAGGCCTTCTTAGCTTCTAGCTACTTGAATAATAACATATCTGGTTTAATGGCACAGACGTTTGAAGGACTCTGTGTTTGTGTACTTGCGAAAATATGTTTCTGGCTTTGTGTCGTCTCTGTTAATGGTTTGTTGTCCGTTTGAAAGAGTATCTGGATGTGGTCGTGGCGTTAATTGCTTACCCTAAATGTGATGATGCAATTTGGTTTGCTCTCTTAATGAATTAAGTAATCAGAGCGGTGTAGCGTGTGCGTTGTGGGGGAATTTCCCTATAGCAGCGTGACTGTGGTGGATCATGGGCGTCTGGCGGAGGCTGTTGAAATGAGACACCCTCGTCTCTGCTCACCCGCGCGTTTTATTACAGCTCATTAAGACTGTGAATAACTCACTACCACAGTTCCATTAGTGAAGAGCGGACACCCTTGAGAAGCACACGCACACGCGCGCACACACACACACACACACACTTGTTGTGTTTCCATGTTTTATGGGGACATCCGATAGGCGTAATGGTTTTTATACTGTCCAAACCATATTTTCTATCGCCCTACACCTACCCTACACCTAAACCTAGCCCTCACAGGAGACTGTGCATACATTTAATTTCTCAAAAAAACAAATTCTTTATGATTTCCTCATGGGGACCTCACAAATGTCCCCACAAGGTCAAAATGTACTAGTTTTACTTTCCTTGTGGGGAAATACCAGGTGCACACACACACACACACACACACACACACACAAACTTCAATCTGATTATCTTTGCTCTTTAACAAGTCTAACTAATTACACAAGGAAGATCAAAGAAAAAAGAAAGCATTTTTAGGTCACACTTCACCCAAAAAGCAAAACAAAACTAAAACATTTTATTATTTTTGCATTACAGCAATTAATTTGGGGGGAGAACGTGTGCTTAATTGCAATTCTTAATGCAATTAATAATTTATTCTTCATCTTCTTATTATTATTTGTAGTGGTTTTATGTTTATTTTGCATTGCAGCAAATTTTTTGCTTAATTGTCAATAAATATTCTACTATTATAATTTATTTCTGCCATTGATTCTTTTTTTTCTTTCCTTTATTTCATTATTATTATTATTATTATTGTGTTTTTTAGTTGCATTACAGCAATTAGTTTCAGCAAAAACAATGTGCTTAATTGTCAATAAATATCTTAATAAATATCCTATAATTATACTTTTTTCTTTATGCAGTTAATTATTGTAAATAATTTTCCCTATTATTTCTTTATTATTATTATTATTATTATTACTACTGTTTATTATTATTATTGTTGTTACTGTTTATTATTATTATTATTTTACATTTTATTTATTTGTTTATTTATTTTTGCATTACAGCATTTTTGGGGAGAAAGTGCTTAATTGTCAATAAATATCTTTTCTATCCTACAATTACATTGTATTCTTTATTCATTTTAGTTCATTAATATTAATGTTGCAATTAATTATTTTTTATTCTCAATTAATTATTATTATTATTGGTTTTATTATTTTTTATTTTGCATTACAGCAATTAGTTTAAGCACATAATGTGCTTAGTTGTCTATAAATGTCTTAATAAATATCCTATCGCTTTATGCAATTAATTTTCCATTATTTGCTTATTAATATTATGAATATTATTATTATTGTTGCTGTCTGTTATTATTATTATTATTATTATTGTAATTCTATTTGTTTATTTATTTTTGCATTACAACTAGGGTTGGGTGTTGTTTGAATTTTATCGATTGTGATTCTGGTTCCAATTCTGCTTATCGATTCCAATTCTTATTGATTCCTAATCCTGATTCCAATAAGATAAAAAAAAAAAATCCATTAAAAAGTTTTAAGTCAAACATTTAGATGTCCAATATATTTATTCTGTCTTTTGCCTGTGGTTTTACTAAAAAAATACCACAGGAAAAAACACCTAGACTAATATAAATTTCAAATATTGAATTGTTAGACAAGTAATAAAATAGGAACAACAGGATAAATTAGCAACAGCATAAATAAATAAAACTAAACAAATGTCAGGTACAGAAATTTAAATCAAAAGTTTAAGAACACTGCATAGATTTCTCTTCATAAATAAAATATTTAATAAAAGATATTCAGTCAGTTAATGATTTTCTTTTGTTCTTTTAAATGCTAGCTTAATTGTCAGTATCTTAATAAATATCCTATATATATATATTTCATGCAATTAATTCTTGTAGATATTTTTTCTTGTCATTACTGAAATTAGTTTTCTTTATGTAATTAATTATTTTTCAGCTACATTTCTTTATTATTGTTATTTTTAATTTATTATGCACCTTTTATGATTCTTTTTTTAATCACTTTTATGCAAGCACTTTGATTGGCCAGTGCTTGTAAAATGTGCTATATGAATAAACCTTGTCTAAATTTTTTTAAATATGTGAAATATGGTCTGAATATGTTCTTTACCTTTACCTTTTACTTTTTTGCTGTTGTATAACAGTCTCTGTGTGTGAGATGATCCATTTGAGTTTTCTGCGGCTGGGAAGGTGAAACATTGACCCAGAATAGTTAAACGGTCTGGTGCGAAACACATCAGCTCAGCTCAGGTGGGTTCAGGAGCAGAGAGGAAACCATCTCTGTGTGTTTGCAGTTTTCTTTACTCTCTAAATCTCTCTCTATCTCTCTCTCTCGTTTCAGGACTGAGCTGTGATTGCCATTAAGGTAAGAAGTCTTTTTTCCCCTCTTCTCCTGCATGTCTGCTGAGTGGTGTTAACATCATGGAGACTTTGGCCACCACACAACGTTATTTCCATGCTGGACCTGAAACATGAGACTTTTGTTTCTGGAAAAGTGACCCTCATCATTTCTGCAAGATTTACGGCTCTTAGCATGCATAACGAAAACGAACGGTGCATGCATGAAATACTTTTATTCGCTATCATTCGGCCAAAAACAAGTATGCTGTATAGAAATATACCCATTTTGGAAGTTGGAATCTATTGGCTCATATTTCTATAGAAATGTATAATCATATATATAGCAATATTGCAATATAAATATAACTACTGTATATTTTATTTGAACAACCAATAACTAATCAATCAGTAAGCACATATTTGTAATTTTTTTTAAATGATTATTAATGTCTTAAACTACATGTTTTATGAGCAACAAATTAGTAATCAATAGGCAAATATTTCAAATTTAACATTATTACATTTTAGCGACATTTATTATATCAAGTTATACATGCATTTCAGCAAATATGCTAAGTTATTGCATATATATATATTTATTAGGGCTGCACGATTTGGGAAAATTTTCATATTGCGATTATTGAGGTCAATATTGCGATTGCGATTACGATTATAATAAATGGTATTGGGGGCACAAAATGGGGGTTCATGAATTATGAGCTTCTAGAGCATTTGGCCTCCTAACTGAAGTTCTTTTCACAAATTGAACATAAATTAAAACACTATAAATAACCAAAAAAATTAACAACACCATTCTTTCTTAGTCTTATTAAGTGCAAACAATAAATGCAGCCATAATCAAAGTAGGTTACTCTCTTTAATATTCAAAGTGCCAATAGAGACCGACTTTTTCAAGCATGATAAAGAGCTATAGACAACTACACAACCTATTATAGCTTACATGCCAATAACAGCCTAGATATGTCATGTAGCCTAATTTGCACGCATTGGGGAGTCGCTCTCTTAAAATTGCTTTTCAATGCGCTTGCGAGTCTTACTTTCGGTTTCATTTTAACTGTTGCGGGAAGCGCTCTGCGGTGCTGAGCGTGCGTTCTACAATTTGATTTCTTTATGTCTAAACGAAGACTTATAATATGGCGTGAGGCTCATGAACACATCTGTAATTATGCTTTGTTTTGTTTTGATATAAATTTATTGTATTGCCACATGATGTAGCAACTTTAATTTTGCGAATCTTGCATAAGACATGTCTCTGCTCAGTGTTACTAATCTCAAATCCAATATATGGTCATACAGAGGTAGGGTTTTTTTTGCCTACCAGATCAGTCTCCTCGGCACTCATCTTTGTTCTGGTCTCTCAGTGCTGCGCACACAAGTGAACGTGCACGCATGCACGCCACACATACACTGAGAGACTGAGAGACTGATATTTTTATTTATTTAATCTTTTGTTTTGTTTTGTTTTGTTTTGTTTTGTTCGCAGCATGGAAAATAGGCAAACTGTTCTCAGAAAGCATGTGTTCTCAAGTGCACACAATTAGCCTAATATAAAATAATAGAATTGCAACATTTTCCCATCATATGATTGCACAGGCTGACATCGCGATTGCGATTGCGACTGCGATACAATTAATCGTGCAGCATTAATATATATACAGTTGAAGACAAAATTATTAGCCCTCCTGTGAAATTTTACATTTTTTTTTTAGAATATTTCCCAAGTAATGTTTAACAGAGCAAGAAAATGTTTTCACATTATTTCCTATTATTTTTTTCTTCTAGAGAAAGTCTGATTTCTTATAGTTGCTTGAATAAAATAATTTAAAAATAAATAAATAAAAAACTGCTAAGGTCAATATTATTAGTCCCCTTAAGAAATTATTAGTTTGATTAACTATAGAACAAACCACTGTTGTCCAGTGACTTGCCAAATTAACCTAATTTGCCTTTAAATTGCTCTTTAAGCTGAGGATTAGTATCTTGCAAAACAACTAGTAAAATAATATGCACTGTCATCATGGCAAAGACAAAAGAAACTAGTTTGGACTTGAGAGAAAGAATTGTAAACACGGTTATCAAAGTGTTTTCAGGTGTCAAGAACTGCAGTGAGATGCATTATCAAGAAGTTTAAAGAGACCAACACAGTGGAGAACAAGACAGGCAGACACAGGAAGCGAAAGGTTTCAAAATCTTTGGAAAGAAAACTAGTGAGAGAGGTTTCTAAAGACCCAAGAACAACTGCCAAGACACTAGTGAATGACCTAGCCAAGTCTGGAATTGATGTCTCAATGAAGACAGTCACTAGAGCCCTGCACAGGAATGAACTGCGAGGTTGCAGACCAAGAAAGACTCCACTTCTGAAGAAGAGACACCTCCAAGCTAGAATGAAGTTTGCTAAGGACAACCTGGGGGAATGTGATACATACTGGAAACGTGTCCTTTGGTCAGATGAGACAAAACTAGAGCTTTTTGGCCATAGAGATGTTGCCTATGTTTGGAGAAAGAAGGGAGAGGCATTCAACCCCAAGAACACCGTTCCCACAGTGAAACATGGTGGTGGGAGTATAATGCTGTGGGGATGTTTCAGTGCGTTTGGAACTGGGAATCTCGTCAGGGTTGAAGGAAACATGAAAAAGGAAGACTATAAGAAGATTTTGAAAGACAACCTCAGACAGTCTGCAAGAAAACCTGGTTTGGGTCGACATTTTGTCTTCCAGCATGATAACGACCAAAGCATACCTCATTTCTGGTAAAGAAACACCTCCAAGTGAGCAAAATGAGTGTACTTGACTGGCCTGCACAAAGCCCAGACTTGAATCCAATAGAAAATCTGTGGGGCACACTAAAGTCCAGAGTTTGTGCCAGAAGACCAACAAATCTGGAGGAGCTTGAGAGATTTGCTAAGGAAGAATGGGAGACATGCTTGAAACTTGTTGAGAACTACAGCAAACGACTAAAGGCTGTTATCAAGCAAAAGGGATACACTATTGACTATTAACATCAGAGGGCTAATCATTTTGACCAGCACACTTTTTAAAATTCTTGGTTATACATTTATTTCTATTTGTATTACAAACACTAAAAGCTTCCTGAATAAAGTATTATGTTTAAAAATGCTGTTGATAAAATTGTCTTTCTGTTAAACAACACTTGTGAGTTATTTGAAAAATAATGAAATATTTTAAAAGGGGCTAATAATTTTGTCTTCAACTGTATAAATATATATATATATATAGCAATATTGCAATGTATATTTACCAATAACAACCAATAAGTAATCAGTAAGCACATATATATAAAGTGAGCAGAATGTTGAAGAATTAACACGTTATTTGATGAATTCAACTAATTCAAACAAATAGGATTATAAGATTCACACTGCCATCATTACAGCAATTCACACGTTCAGTTAATTGTCCGCAGCAGCTGTAGTGTGTTTGCATGACCAGTAAGAGCAGCTTTTCTCACCCTTTGACAGAGATCTCTCTAGCGGCCCACAAGGGAACCGGCTTTTCATTTACAGCCAGTCAAACAAATTGCACATGATTCTGTTTTAAAACCATTACACTCTCCTGAAAGCTTCCCTCCTAGCTGTATATGTGGAGCAGATTGACCTTATCGGTCCCTGCTGTCGTATGAAATACTGAGACAAGAAGATTATATAGTAATGTATTATATAAGAATATTTAGTAGTTAATAATAATGCATGGGGCCCCAAAGTCTGAGACCACAAGGAAAATCAGGGATATTAAAATAATAATTTAACCTGGGAATAAAAAGAAGATTATTATAAAATATTAAAACAAATACACTTTATGATTATGAATTAATAAAAATATTTTCTAGATGCAGAAATGTCCTTATTTCCTTTAAAATCACAGTGAAAACATAAAATATAAAAATAAAACAAAAATAAACAAACAAAAAAATATAAATTAATTGAAAACGCTAATACAAAATTATAGACAAAAAATACACTAATAAAAATGACAAAAATATAATAATGTTCAGAATTCTGTGAACATAATGCAATAGAAATATGTTGCCTTTGTAAAAAAAAAAAGAAAATGAATACTTTTATTCAGCAAGGATGCATTAAATTGATCAGAGGTGACAGTAAAGACATTTATAATATTACAAAACATTTCTATTTCAAATTCTAAAAGTTTGAATTTCTATTCATCTGTGAATCCTGAAAAATAAAAAAATTTCCACAAAAATTTGAAGCAGCACAACTCTTTTCAACATTGATAATAATAAGAATGTTTTTTGAGCGTCAAATCAGCATATTCAAATGATTTCTGAAGGATCATGTGACACTGAAGACTGAAGTAATGATTCTAAAATTCAGCTTTAACATCACAGTAATAAATTACATTTTAAAATCTATTCACATTAAAAAGAGTTATTTTAAATTACAATAATATTTCACAATTTTACTGTATTTTCTGTATTTTTATTAAATAAATGTAGCCTAGCTAACAAAATATTATCAAAATACTATGTTTTTACAGTGAAAACAGAAAATATAAAAATAAACTGTAGTACTAAAATGACAAATATAAACAAAAACTAATAATTTAAAATTAATATTTAAAAAGCTATTTTGTATAGATAAACAAAAACCTAATATATATGACAAAAACAACATATTTTTGATTTTTCATATACTTCTTTGCATTTTCTGCAGAATTCAGAATTTTGTGAAAATAATGCAATAGAAATATGTGTTGCCTTTGTAAAAAAAAAAAAAAATAATGAATTAATTAATTAATACTTTTATTTAGGATGCAAGGATGCATTAAATTGATCAAAAGTGACAGTAAAGACATT
This sequence comes from Cirrhinus molitorella, assembly GCA_033026305.1. Lineage (NCBI taxonomy): Eukaryota > Metazoa > Chordata > Actinopteri > Cypriniformes > Cyprinidae > Cirrhinus > Cirrhinus molitorella. The sequence continues at coordinate 19,103,309 of CM065133.1, read as the reverse complement.
TATAATGTTACAAAAGATTTATATTTCAATTAAATGCTGTTCTTTGCAACTTTCTATTTATCAAATAAATCAAATATGAATCAAATAAAATGTGTCATGTTTTCCACAAAAGCACAAGTGTTTTCAACATAGATAAAAATAAGGAATGTTTCTTGAGCGCCAAATCAGGATATTACAATGATCATGTGACACTGAAGACTGAAATTACACTTTAAAATATATTCACATCAAAAAGAATTATTTAAAATTCTAATAATATTTCACAATAAACAGTATTTTCTGTTTCTGTTTCTGTTTATTTGTAAATAAACCATCAAAAGACCTTGTTTTTACAGAGAAAACAGAAAATATAAAAATAACATTTTGTACTAAAATGACAAAAATAAACAAAAACTGTGTAAAATTTATTTTTAAAAAGCTAATAAACAAATATAGACAAAATATAACCTAAAAATGACAAAAACACTACATATTTTTGACTTTTCTTTTATGCATGTGTGTTTCCTGCAGAATTCAGAAATCTGTGAAAATAATGCAAAAGAAATTTGTGTTGCCTTTGTAAAAAATAAAAACAAAAATAATACTTCTATTTAGAAAGGGTGCATTAAATTGAATTGATTGATAATAATCAGAAATGTTTCTTGACCGGAAAATCAGCATATTAGAATGATTTCTGAAGGATCATGTGACATTGAAGCCTGGAGTAATGATGCTGAAAATTCAGCTTTGATCACAGATATAAATTACCCTTTAAAATGTATTCACATCAAAAGAGTTATTTTTAAATTGTAATAATATTTCACAATATTTACTGTATTTTCTGTTTTTTTTTTAATCAAGTAAATGCAGCCTAACTGACCTTTGTAAAGTCAAAATACCATCAAAATATCATGTTTTTACAGTGAAAAACAGAAAATATAAAAATAAAATGTAGTACTAAAATGACAAAAATAAACAAAAACTACTCATTTAAAATGAACTTTTAAAAGCTAAGACAAAAAAATAATAAAACTTTTTTGACTTTTCTTACATTTCTTTCATTCATCTGTGTTTCCTGCACAATTCTGAGTTGTGTGAAAATAATGCAATAGAACTAAGTTTAAAAACAATGTTTCCATTTCAAATGAATGCTCTTCTTTTGAACTTTCTATTCATCTGTGAATCTTAAAAAATAAAATGTAACTGTTTTCAGCATTGATAATAATCAGAAATGTTTTTGAGCAGCAAATCATCATATTAGAATGATTTCTGAAGGATCATGTGACACTGAAGCCTGGAGTAATGATGCTGAAAATTCAGCTTTGATCACAGAAATAAATTCCGCTTTAAAATATATTCACATCAAAAAGAGTTTTTTTTAAAAATTGTAATAATATTTCACAATTTTTACTGTATTTTCTGTATTTTTATCAAATAAATGCAGCCTTACTGACAATCCCAAATTCCAAATACCATCAAAACACCATGTTTTTCCCATTGGAACGGTGCTATCTGAGAAACCACACAGTTTATATTTGTTTGTCCATCAGCAGACATGATAAACCATCAAGATTTAAACAGATGATTGAAACAGCAGGCTGCTGGCAGCTGTACGTTGTTGTCCTAGACTCTCATTACCTCCTAAATCTTGTTATTTTCCAGGCAAGACAAACTACCGGCCTGTTATGCACTCCACTATAGCCTTCCCTCCAAAAGAGAAAAAAAAATCGAACCCAAACACAAAACAAAGGCCCCGTTTTGGCAGCCTAATGGTTTATAATTGTGTGTTTAATGGCGGGGGGGTGGATGCGCGCAGCTACTTGCGATGTGACGAACCCGTATCGAGCTTGTGAGAAAGGAAGCACCAGGAATATCAATACATCCTCTGCGTAGATTTCCAGCAGAGTGTGACGTGCGTGTGGGGAAACGAGCTGTGCGGAGGATACTTTCCTTATTATGGATTTGACATGAACTTGGCCCCCGGCCCTGGGGAATGTGATGAATGCATTATTTGATCTTCCTGTCTTTGTTTACCTCTCTGGGGCGTCAGCGAGCGGCCATTCTGCCGCGACTCACAACACGCTGCTGGTGCACGTCATTAGATTTTTTTAATAAACAGTAATCACTTCCGGCCCTTTTGATGGACTGCAGAAATGGTAAACTGCTGCAATTATTTTTGGCAAAACAAAGGGCCTGAATTCCTGGCATATAAAGCAGAAGAGTTTATGAGTTTATGAGCTCAAGGCAGCGACGCTGGGGAGCGTTTTAGCCGCTGACTGATGCGGACCTTGACATCTTATCTGCGAATGAGCAATTACTGAGTAAAAGCATGTCTGCCTGACAAACTTAAAATATACTGAGCATAAAAGTGCTCAGATAAGGTTATAAATAGGGTCAAAAAAGTGCAGCCTACTTAGACAGTGTTTTTGGGACTGATTTCACATATTTTGCATCAGTGCAGGGTTATTATCATTAACTTCCAACTCAAAAACATTTTCATTACTTGACATAAAAGTTATTTTATTTTAGCTGTCTGCCAAAGCAGCATTTTCATTTAAAGTACGAAAACAAAACAAAGAACAAATAAATAACATAATAAATACTATATAGACATAAAAAAAGAATAAAAATGACAAAACACCACAAAAATATAAGCTAAAAGTATAAAATCCAAAAATAAAATCTAGTACTATAATTAAAAAACAATAAAAAAAACATAACTTAATAAATACTACTTATTAATAACAAATTACAAAATCAAACAATTAAATATAGTACAAAATTAACAAAAACCTATATAAGAAATACAATCTAATACTATATAAAAAGAAAAACGATAAAAATAACAATGAATTTTCTGAAACTTAAATTAAAATCTAGCTTGAAAACCCTGAAAACTATATAAGAAATACAAATGAATAAACACTATATAAAAACAAAAACGAATTAGAACTATAAAAATACAAACAAAAACTAATAAAAATCACAAACAACAACAAAATTACTAAAACTTTAACTAAAATAATGAAAAAAAACCTAATAAAAATAACAAAAACACAACAACTGAAATAAAGTAACAGAAAATATCAAAATAAAATATAGTACTAAAATAACTTAAACGAATAAATAAAAATTAACACATGCTATATAGACATAAAAAACAATAAAAAAAATTTAGTAGAAAATTAACAAAAATACACAAAAACGAAACAAAAATTCATACAAACATTTAAAAAACAAAAAACTGACAAATGACAAAACAAATGTGCTAAAATGTAAATAAAAAATCTAGTTCTAAAATAACTAAAATAAACAAAAACTATATAATAACTAAAATGAACAAAAACTATAACAAATAATAAATACTGTATAGACATAAAAATCAACACTAAAAAATTACAAAAACTAAAATTACTCAAAATGTAGCTAAACTTACAGTGAAAACAGAAAATATAAAAATAAAATCTAGTAGAAAATTAACAAAAATACACAAAAACTAATAAACAAAAATTAATAAATTTTACATAGACATTTAACAAACAAAAAACAAATAAAAAACTATACAGACATAAAAAAAATCTAAATGACAAAACAAATTTGCTTTACTTTTTGCTTTAACTTTAAAAATAAAGTGAAAAAATCTAGTTCTAAAATAACTAAAATAAAGAAAAACTCTATAATAACAAAATAATACATACTATATAGACATAAAAATCAAAAACTGAAATTACTCAAAATCTAGTAGAAAATTAATAAAAATACACAAAACTAATAAACAAAAACTAAAACAATTATAAAAATGACAAAACATATTTACTAAAACTTTAAAATTGAAGTGAAAACAGAAAATAAAAAATCTAGTTCTAAATTAACTAAAACAAAAACTATATAATAACTAAAATAAACAAAAACTATATAATACAAAAATACTATATAGACATAAAAATCAAAAACTAAAAAAAAAATAACAAAAACTAAAATTGCTCAAAATCTAACTAAACTTACAGTGAAAACAGAAAATCTAAAAATAAAATCTAGTAGAAAATTAACAAAAATACACAAAAACTAATAAACAAAAATGAATTCATTTTACATAGACATAAAAAAAACTAATAAAAAACTATAAAAATTAAATGCATAATACATAGACATTAAAAAATGAATAAAATGACAAAAACAACAAAATTACTAAAATGTTTAAATTAAATTAAAGTGAAAACTGAAAATGTAAGAATAAAACAATTAAAAATATTATCAAAAGCTATAATGGTGTGTATATATATATATATATATATATATATATATATATATATACTGCATCAGTAGGGCATAAACAAAGACTTGGTCTATACAATTTACATTAAGGGTGCTATTTATGTATAGAGCTTATTGGTATCCAATAAGCTGCCTATGTGGACAGCAAAGCAGTTGACTAGATTTTAGAACAGAGTGATATGCTTAACCAATGTCGGTTTTATACATTCAACCCAGTGACATAAAAACGGCTCATAAATGTACTCTGTTTTTTTGTTGTTGAGGGTCATTGTGATTCTCAGGAAAGGCCCCTGATCTGCTGTTGTCAGGCGGAGCTGAGTGTTTCCTCGCTGTGATCCAGGGAGCTGTTGAGCTTCACTTGAGCTCAATGCTTCAAAACATAAATGTTAGAGCTGCTTCCTTAATGTGCTGTGCAGTGGAAGTCTCTCGCTCGCGGCCTCCGTGACCCGCAGCTCCTGAACCTCAGCTGCCACTGAGAGCTTTAACCCACGTTCTTACAGAGCGGAAACGCTACAGGAACACACGCCATGTTTTTACTGAATGTACTGGGAATATTTCAACTACTGTGCTGCTGATAATGTTACGCAATCCGCCTGAAACACAGCACACTACTTTCAGATATTGCATCATCTGTTCAAGTCAACAAAAAAATGCCATTTTAATTTGGTAATGTGGTGTATTTCTGTAAAACAGGATGTTCAACAAGAAAAATATTAGGGTGGGACTTGATGTTCAACATTAGGACTTGATTGGATGGTTAAAAAGGGGGCATGGCAAAAAATATAAAGGCATTTTAAAAATGATTATTTGAATGAAATCAAATATATGTATGTGGTTAAAAAGATACTGTCATATGTATATATACACAATAATAATATTTAATGTCATTGTTAATATATTTAAATAAATTAACATAATAAATAAATTTACATAACACATACATAATATTTAAGCATTACGATAAAATATAAAAATAAAATCTAGTACTATAAATAAACAAAACCAATAAACATAAATTAATAAATACTATATAGCAAAACAAAACCTAATAAAAAAGTATAAAAAGTACAAAATTAGCAAAAATAAGCAAAAATTAATAAATATTACATAGACATTAAAAAAAACAACAACAAAGTTGCTAAAACAAAAAATATTAAAATCGAGTTCTAAAATAAACAAAAAATATATAAGAAATAAAAATTAAGAAATGCTTATAAAAACAAAAACACATAAAAATGATAAAAAATGAAAACAAAAACTAATAAAAATGATGAAATTACTAAAACGTTAAGTAATGTAAAGAAAAAACAGAAAATATAAAAATAAAATCTAGTACTAAAATAGCTGAAACTAAAACTCATAAATAAAAATTAAACACTATATGGATATTAAACAACTAATAAAAACACAATATTCCTAAGGCTTTAACAAAAATAAAGCAAAAACAGAAAATATTTGAACTACTTGAATATTAACTAACTAATATTAATTAATAATATTTAATATCATAGGTAAAATATTTAAATAAATAAAAACGCTAAACTGCACATAATATGTACATAATGCATACATAATATTTAAGGATTAAAATAAAATCTAAATCTAGTACTATAAATCAACAAAAGCAATGCAAATTAATTAAAAAAACACAAATTAATAAATACTATATAGACGTAGAAAAACAAAAACTAATAAAAATTACAAAATATAAAAATAAAGTCTAGTGCAAAAATAAAAATATAAACAAATTATAAAATACTACATAGATATTTTAAAATCAAAAACTAATAAAAACAATAAAAGACAAAAATGACAACAAATTTGCTGAAACTTTAACATTTAAGCAAAAACTGAAAATATTAAAACAAAATCAAAAACTATATAAGAAATAAAAATTAATAAATACTATATAAAAACAAAAACAAATAAAAAAACTAAAAAATGAAACAAAAACTAATAAAAATGACAAGCACAACTAAATTACTAAAACTTTTTGTTTTTTGTTTTTTTTATTTTAGAATTAATTTTATTTTAATATTTTCAGTTTTTGCTTAAATTTTAAAGTTTTTGCAAATTTATTGTCATTTGTATAGTTTGTATTTGTTTGTGATTTTTAAACGTCTATTTAGCGTTTATGCATTTGTTTATTTTTAATTTTACATTATTATTTATTTTTATTTTTTTGCTTCATTTTAGTTAAAGTTTTAGTAACGTTGTTTTTTGTCATTTTTATTTGTTTTTTAATGTCTACAGTATATAGTATGTTTAATTTTGATTTATTAGTTTTAGTTGATCTATGTTAGTACTATATTTTATTTTTAGATTTTCTGTTTTTGCTTCATTTTAGTTTACATATATATATAAACATATTTTTACAACAGTATTTTTTATTTATTAGTGATATTGATTTTATCAATAAAGATAATTAGACAATATTTTGCCAAGTGTGTTATTATTAAATGGCTTTATAAATGTAAAAATGCCCAAAAAAGGTAAAAATCAATTTAAACTTATTGGAAAAGATTAATTTCTATCACTGCTGTAAAATGACCACAGAGAATAGGAAGAATATCAATAACTTTTAGTCAGCTGTCCACAGTAGTCCTTAAGATAACAGCACAATAACACACTCAGCAAAATATCATCTAATTATCTTTATTGATAAAATCATTATCAATAATAAATAACAATTTTTTTTTTTTTTTTTTGTGGGCTAGTAGAAATTATGAATGGCTGGTAACTTAAACATTTAGTAGCCAAATTGGCTGGTGAGTGAAAAAGTTAATTTCAATCCCTGTATTAAAAACATTTTACGAAATTTTAAAAATTACGAAAACATTTTGTAATTTGATTTTCATGTACATTTCCATGCAATGTCTGATTTTAAAATGGTTTTCAAAGGATGAATTGAGAGATTTTAAGTTTTCAAGTGATATATAGTTTCTTATGAGTTCTAAAGCGTGATAGGAAAAAGGCAATGAAGAAAGGCTTTTTGTGGAAAAGGTCTGAACCTCTTATGATGTAGGTTTTTTAGGTGCACTCTTGTCATAAATTAATCTATTACTTTTCCTACATAATTTGCAACACAAAAAGTGGTAAAATATCTATTTAGGAGTCTTAGACCTTTCCAACAATATATAGTTTATCATGATTAGATTAGGATTTATTTGTAATATGGTGAAGTAAACATATGCGTCCTGTACACGGAATGGTGACAGTTAAAGGGTTAAAAATATGATTTTTAAAGTCAAATACATTACAGTATTACAAACTGTCATGTTTTTTTTTTTTTTTTTTTTAATCTTACTTGTTTCTTTTGTTTTATTTATGTTTCTAAATGCATTACATGGAATTTAACTATATAAATCTTACATTTATTGCATTTTTTTAGTGCAGTATTATTGCATTTTGATTATATTGCACATTATTCCAAAGATTTTTTTTGTTTTTGGCATAAATGAAGAAAATGAGCTTGCATTAGGAAAGTAAAACAGTCCATTTTGATTTTGACTTTAATGTTCATTAAAACATTTCGAACCTCTAAGCGGTATCCCAAAGCGAGTATTGAGTCGGTTTTGGGACGTTATGGATGTGTTGCATTGTTGCATTTGATGGGATTTTGGATAGAGTGTTTTGGTGATTGGTGGGATCTCATATATTTCGCAAATATCCCAGCGTGACACAAATGCGAAGAGAAATGCGTGATGCACATCTGGAGAAGCGAACACAGGTGCGCGCGGCTGCGTGTGAGCTATTAATGGGTAAATTCGGGGTAACAAAATAATAAGATGAAAAATTGAAACGGTTTTGGCTCTTTGCACTCGCGAAACATGTGCTGGATGAAATATGCAGACTTTCCCCTGTCAGCTTTTACTTGATGGAAATGTGCTCGCTTCCTCCCGGTGCACCTCGTCCCTGCGGACGGCGCTCGGATTTCATTTCCTTGTCATGAAGGGGCCCTCGGCGTGCAGTTTTGGCCGTCGCTCGTGAGCCTTTCTGATGTCCTGATGCGGTTTCCTCCTCCCCTGTATGTGACAGCGCTGTCGACCGCGTGGCCTCTTTACTCGTCTTCATAAATCACTCAAATCCGGAGGCCCACCCTTGGTTTGCAGTGCCAGCGTGGACAAAAGCTCTCTGTAGAAATGAGAAGTGAAACCACAAGCGTCCAGCGCTGCCCTAAAGGCCCGCTGGATGCTACCTCACGCCGCTCGGCCGCACGCTGCCGCTTCGCCTCAAACACCAGCTTTGCGCAAAACCACTGGAATCGCGTCCACGTTTTATTGCATGTTCCTTTAGCCCGGAGGACAAACTGTCAACGAATCAGCCGCTGGGACATTTGACATGAAACAAGATAATCACACATTCTGGTCAACAGGCCATTCGAGTAAAATGGAAAAACGAGTAGTAATACCGTTAGCGTTCCAGCAGTTTCTTGGAAGCATAGTAAATTTCTTCTGTTTCTTGTTTCAAGCTTTCTCTCTCTCTCTTTTGCTCCCCAGTGATCCATTATTTGACAGCGAATTTGGGCCTGGACTTGAGTGGCCTCATTTGCCTCTTCAGCCATTTGTCCCCTTGCAGGGATTCTTGGGACAGGACGCTGGAAGATTCTGGACACAGTGCTCAACGGGTCACGTCAGGTATGTCTTATACCCACTAACAGCCTTGATTCATTACTCTTGTCTAGAGGCCGAATCGGACAAAAGGTAACACACCTCTATGCAACTTCTTATGTTTTAGAAAATCATAAATCATAAAAATCACACTAAAATTCAGTTGATAATAATAGTAATAATTATGTATATACATACATTTAAAAAATAGATAAAACCAGTCATAAGGGTACATTTTTTGAAACTGAGATTTATACATCATCTGAAAGCTGATAAATAAGCTTTCCATTGATGTATGGTCTGTTAGGATAGGACAATACTTGGCTGAGTTACAACTATTTGAAAATCTAAGATCTGAGGGTACAAAAAATCTAAATACTGAGAAAATTGCCTTTAAAGTTGTCCAAATGAAGTTCTTAGCAATGCATATTACTTATCAAAAATTAAAGTTTTGATATATTTATAGTAGGAAATTTATTACTTAATATACTATCGATAAAATCAATAATTATGACCCATACAGTGTATTTTTGGCTATTGCTACAAATAAAGCTGCACTCCATAAGTTTTGCCTCTTTGTCGCCATCTCTGTCTGAAAACCTGCAATTGCAGCTAAGTGTGGAATTATCTTCCATGCGTGGGTTGTGCTCCAACACGGCTCCAGCGCAGATGAATCTAATGTTTTGGTAGCTGTCAGTCAACGCACAGTTGTGGATATTCACTGTACTTAGGAATCACAGATAAAATATATGGGCCAAATAAGAATTTTCACCAGATATTGTCATCTAAGAGTAAGTAACAAGTCTAAAACTTTTGTTCTGACCAACTGAGCAAAAACACTACGGGTGTTTAAATCTAACGATCGGTTATCTCATATCACATCAAACTAGCAAGTTATTATTACTGTTATACTTTGTTCTCAAATTGTTCTTGTTCAACATCAGCATTGCGTTTCTGTTTCTGTACAGTCTAATCTCTGATTGACATCAAATTCAAATTTCATGTGAAGAAATTCTTTTAGCCGAAAAAGCAAATCATTCTTCCTTAGTACAGGTTCTCTTTAAAATACAAAACTTGTGCAATCCCACGTAGGCTATCTGCAATCAAATGCACATTTAAAACTGGAGTAATCTAATTTCAGTCACTTATGTTTCATAAACAAACTTTTTGAATTACATTCCGCAATCAAAATGATATGTTTAATTATTTCAGCCGCTGTGAGAAAAGGCTATAAACGATCCGGCACCTGCAGCATTCTCACATGCAATAGAGCTAATAGCCGGGACGCCTTCTTTATGTTTACAGACGTAACATAATGACACAGTGACATGCTTGAATTTCCCGCAAAAACCTACCCATACCACTCAATTTAAAAAACATTATTATAATTATAAGCTAACCGTTGTGAATCGGGCTAAAGTAAGGCGATAGTTTTGAACACTGGCTGGTTATGTACTTGCTCAGAAATGTATTTTGTATAATTTTTAACCAAAAAAGTTACGGGCTGCAGCTTTAAGTAAGTTTAATATATATAAAGTATATATAAATATATACAATCACAACTTATTGGGTACTTTCAGATTGGAGGTGGCTGTCCCGAACCCAAACACCTGAATTTCAACTTATGAAAATGATACTGAAATCATTTTTGTATTTTATTCCATTGTTGTTTTTAAAAATATATTTATGATTTTTTCATGTTATTGTTTATTTAGTACTGACATGAATAAGATTTTTCATGTAAAAGACATTTACATATAGTCCACAAGAGAAAATTACCCTGTTCAAAAGTTTACACCCCCTTGATTCTTAATACTCTGTTGTTACCTGAATGATCCACAGCTGTGTTTTTTGCTTAGTGATAGTTGTTCATGAGTCCCTTGTTTGTCCTGAACAGTTAAACCGCTGTTTTTCAGAAAAATCCTTTAGGTCCCAAAAAATTATGTTCCAGCATTTTTGTGTATTTGTGGTTTTGAGATCCATCTATTTACACCGAGGACAACTGAGGGACTCATATCTAACTATTACAGAGGGTTCAAATGCTCACTGATGCTCCAGAAGGAAAAAACAATGCATTAAGAGGGGGTTGAAAACTTTTGAACAGAATGAAGATCATGTACATTTTTCTTATTTTGCCTAAATATCATATTTTTGATTTAGTATAGCCCTTCAGAGGCTTCGGAAGATACTTACATGTTTCCCAGGAGACAAAATAGCTTAAATTTATGTGCAGTGTGTGGTTTAACTGTTCAGGACAAACAAGGGACTCATGAACAACTATCACTAAGCAAAAAACACAGCTGTGGATCATTCAGGTAACAACAAATTATTAAGAATCAAGGGGGTGTAAACTTTTGAACAAGGTAATTTGAATAAAATTCAACTATTATTTTCTCTTGTGGACTACATGTAAATGTCTATGTGAAATATCTTATTCAGGTCAGTACTAAATAAAAAATAACATGCATTTTGTATGTAAAATAATTAACATTTTGCACAGATAGGGGCTACCAAAACTAGATCCCATCTAAACGTGTTTAGTGACATCAAATGTCATTGTTTCTCACATGTCTTATGACCATTTGTCATTGACCAATTGCTGCAGTCCAGACTCCAGAGTAACAATTTTAATGAATAATGAATAAACTTGAATTTTTTGCCAGTTCCTCATACAAAGCATCATGTGATTTGGAGAAGACTTGAAATATAGCACACTAGTCATATGTTTTATGATCATGTTTAGAGCTCAAAAGTTTAACTTCCCATTCGCTTTCATTGCATGAAAAGGAACCGGTTTGGTTTTGACAAACATCATCGTTTGTGTTCAAAAGAAGAAAGTAAGTCATACTGGTACAGAATGACATGAAGGTAAATAAATGATCACAAGCTTTATTTTTGGGCCAAATTTCAATTCCCCAAGTTAAACCCATTTCCAGAATTTATGACGCAGACCACAAAGAAGGGATCTCAAGTGATGACATGGAAAAATAAAAATAGTTAAGATATTAAACCTCAAAATATATTTTCCCTGTGAGATGTTCTTCATTCACCGTGTAGCTCCATAAAATTACAAAGAAGGGAAAATCCTCTTCATCAGGGCCGATGAATCAGTGCTTTCACTACTGACACGGATATTCTGTTACCACACATATCATTTGCTGGAATTTAAAAGCAACATGTTGGCTTTCATTTCCATGCTGGTTTGCAGAGGCAAATCAATCTTTCATTTTCAGGATTTAACTGACACGGTCAGAAGGAGATTTTGTTATATTACACCCTCCCTTAAAGGGATAGTGCACCCAAAAAAGTCAATTCTGTCATCATTTACTCACCCTCATGTTGTTCTGAACCCGCATGACTGACTGTCTTCTCTGGAAGACAAAATGAAAGACTGTCAAATCTCATTCCTGGTCATGTATATTTGATTTATGACATGCTAAGACGGCAAGTTTGATGTCAGTAATTCTGAACGCCATTGGTTATCGCATCTCACGTGACTAAATATGTCACAATACGCTAGGTTTAATTCATATTAAAAAACAGTTTTTATCTATGTATTTAATGAGAAAAATGGCTTTATGGTTTATTTTGGGGAATATTCTTCACTGTCAATGACTTTTACAGTGACAATTTTGATTTGTTCCTCATAAATAGGTTGTGCATTATTTTTGAATCATTTTTTATAGCGTTTTAGCACATTTCCCCACTCATTTTATTATCTTTAATTAATGGATATTTGACTTCTGAGCTTTTTTGTTATTCTTAAAAGTTTATTATATTCTCAATACTGTAATACAACATTTTAAAAACATTAAATATATATATTTTCCATTTATGTCAGCATAATTTAAAGACAACAAATACTACCATGATGTATATATAAATACTTTAAATAAACACTTTTTTCTATTTATTTAATGAGAAAATGGTTTAATGGCTTATTTTGGGGAATATTCTTAATTGTAAATTACTTACATTTTGATTTGTGCATGATTTCTTACATGATTTTATAAGATTTAAGCAGATTTCCTGCTCATTTTGATACCTTTAATTGATGGCAATTTGACTTCTGTGTATTTTTCTAATTCTTAAAAGTTTATTAGATTCTCATTACTGTAATACAATAATTTAAAAACATTAAATTGATTTTTTTTCAGTTAAGTCAGCAGAATTTAAAGACAACAAATATTACCATTATGTATTTATAAATATTTTTAAATACATGCTTTTTTTGGTATTTATGTAATGAGAAAATGGTTTAATGGTTTATTTTGGGGAATATTCCTAATTGTCAGTGACTTCAATATTTATTTGTTTTCATTAATAGGTTTGTCCATTATTTTTTGCATAATTTAAGCACATTTTCCACTCATTTTAATAGTTTTAATAAATGGATATTTGACTTCTTAGCTCTTTTGGTAATTCTTAAGTTTTTTATTTTAATGCAATAATTTAAAAACAATAAATGATTTTTTTGATATTTAAATTGGGCATAATTTCAAGTATAATGAATATAGTAATTATTTATAAATGTTGACATTTGTTTGTATATATTTAAAGAGAAAATTGTATGTTTAATTGTGTTCATTGTCAATAAGTTAAATTTAGATTTGTTCCTCAAATGCTTTATCATGCAACTTTATCAGACTTTAGAGTACGTTGGACTACTTCTATGCCACTTTTTGTCTTTTTATGAGCTCAATAATACAAAAAATAAAAAATAAATAAATGGTATGACACAAGGGTGAATAAATGTTGCCAGAATCGCCATTTTTGTCCCGTTATTTTTTTGCCCCATTTAATTCAGCAGAATTGAAAAATAATAATACAACAAATATTACAATGATGTGTTTATAAATACTTTAAATAAATGCTGTTTTTTATATTTATTTAATGAGCAAAATGGTTTATTTTGGGGAATATTCTTAACTGTGAGTGAATACAATTTTTATTTCTTCTCATAAATAGGCTTGTTCATTTTTTTTTTTTTTGCATCATTTTTATAACAATTACGAACATTCTCTGTTCATTTTAATACTTTTAATAAATGGATATTTGACTTCTGAGCTTTTTTTGTAGTTATTAAAAGTTTATTACATTCTCATTGTAATGCAATTATTTAAAACATTGAACTGATTTGTTTTTCATTTAATTCAGCAGAATTAAAAGATAGTACAACAAATATTGCATTTATAAATACTTTAAATAAATGCTTGAATAAGTTTTTGCATTTTTTTCTTACTTTTATCTCATTTTAATATATTTAATTAATGGATATTTTACTTCTGAGCTTTTTTTGGTAGTTATTAAAAGTTTATTAGATTCTCTTTACTGTAATGCAATCATTTAAAAACAATAAATGAATTCTTTCACATTTGTTTGAGCATAATTTCAAGTATAATATAATATAATTTTTATTTTTTGTATGTATTTAAAGAGAAAATTGTTTTGTTGAAAATGCTTAATTGTATTCATTGTCAATAAGTTACATTTAGGTTTGTTCCTCAAAAATACTTTATCATGCAACTTTATAAGACTTTGGAGTACTTCTTTGCCTTTTTGTCTTTTTAGGAGCTCGAAAATACCAAAAAAAAAGAAGGTACGAGTTTGATACGACACGAGGGTGAGTAAACGTTGACAGAATCGCCATTTTTGATTCTTTTAACACAGCATGGACTGCAGGAAAACTGCTTTCAGCGTGGCCTCACGCTACAAGCAGATGGAAAACAATAAGTGGGGGGAAAAAAAGAAAAAAGATGAGGATTAATTAGCACGTTTGTCAGTTTGCAGGAAACATAGTATCGGTTTCATGCCCCTCGCATTTGCCCAGCACCTGTTGAACATGATGATTAGGCTGATGTCTATGGGCGGCTCGTAGAGTGGGTAAATGAGTGTGTGTTGGTGAGGAACAGGAGGGGCTTTTGTCATATTTATATCAACAATGTCGGACAAAACGCTCTAATTATCCCCTTCTGGCCCGGCTCGTCTTACGGCTCCCAGTCCATTTGCCGTCCTGTCCCGGGGCCAGACTGCGCAGGCCGCTGTCCTTAAGCACATCCTAATGACAGCTCTCTTTCAGTCTGCAGCCTTTATAATTGCACAGGCTAACTTACAGACGTTATGTGGCATTAGTCCAGAGAGCTCATAAAGGGGGGTCACAGGCAGGTCCGCTGGACGATCACAATGCATGTGGCCTCAATAAATCTCCGAAGTGACAACAGCGAGAGGTCATATTGCTCCGATCGGAAGGGGGGCGAAAGATGGGCTACATCAGATCCACTGGAGGGCCAGAGTAAAGCGCAGAGTTTTATGATCTGAAAATCTACTTATCTGAACTGGGAAAAAGAGAAAAAATATTAGTAAGAGGCTTATTTTAGTGAGTTTTTGGCTGATTTTTTGCATTCTTTTTTTATGACAATTAAGCATATTTATTGTAGCACAAAAAAATATTTAATTAATGAATATATTTTACTACTGAGCTTTTTGTTTTTGTTACTGAAATGCAATCATTTAAAAACATTAAATTCAATTATGCTGAATTAAATTGAAAATTTGAACATGCTAGTGCAATTATGACATTTGCATAAGCTTTGACATATATTATGACATATGGCAAAATATTTTTTTGCAGATATTTAAAGAAAAAATTGCTTAATTGTTTATTTTGGGGAAAATGTTTTTTTGTCTTTATTACCAATAACTTACTTTTTTTTTTTGCACATTTCCACTTTCAAATAAGCATTATTGTAATGCAAAAAAATAAAAAAAATTAAAATTAAATAAAATAAATAATGGATAGATATTTCACTTCAGATATTTTGAGTTTATTGAATTTATTGAGCTAAGCATTTTCCCCCACTCAGATAATTATTTTGTGTACAATAATAATAAATGGATATTTCACTACTGAGCTTTTTGTAATTTTTATTAGATTCTTATTACCGTAGTACAATAATAATAATTTACAATACAATACAATAATTTTTTCCTTAAATATGTTTTTTTAATTTCATTTTTTTTTTGCATTATTTTATAATGATTAAGCACATTTTCTGCTCGAATGATCATTATTGTAATGCAAAAAAACCCTTTTTGAGCTTTTTTATTTGATTCTCAGTATAATATAATAATTAAAAAAACATTAAATTGATTTGTTTTGCAATTTAATTTCATAATTCTCAATAATGATTTTTATTTTACTGTAATGCAATTATTTAAAAAACTTCTGAAGAATTTTTTTTCCCACTTAAATCAGCAAAAATTCAAAATATTATAACTACCACCCTGTATGAATACTTACATTTTAGTAATATATTTTGATATTTCTTGCATGTAATGAGAATTTTTGGGGCAAATGCTTTATCATCTTGAAAATAGTGCTAAAATTCAATAATAGTCTTCATTTTCTTTATGCAAAATATAATTTCTATATTTAATCTAGAAATGATATAAATGTAGTGCAGTCAATCGATTAATCGTGATTAATCGCATGCAAAATGAAAGCTTTTGTTTGCATAATATATGTGTGTGTATTGTATTTATTATGTATATAAATACAAACACACACACACACACACACACACACACACATGCATGTATATATTTAAGAAAAATGTTTTTAAAAATATTTATATACTGTATAATATCAATTATATGAATATAAATATACACATGTAAATATATATATATATATATATATATATACAGTACATAATAAATATACCCAGTATACACACATATATGATAATAAAAACTTTTATTTTGGATGCAATTAATCGCAATCACAAAGTGTTTTTTTAAGTATTTGATACAAATATTTTATGTCAAATATATAATATATATGTTACATTTATATATTTTAACTATACAAATATGGAAATTTAATATAAAAACCTTTTTTTATCTTAAATTTTGTAATCAGTAGCATTGTTTAAATTCCTTTCATTAAAACAAACTGAGAGTTGCTATTGACAAGTGATATAATATCACAGCTACGAAATTACAGAAGTCGCTAATTGGCCAAGAGCAAACAAAAACAAAACTTTGTGCTTTTGCACCTGTGGACATCCGACCTGACGAAGGAATTTCAGAACATTACGACAAACAAAAGCCCGGCGCTGATTTCATTTCAGCCTGGCTGTAACGTCCCCTTCTGCGCAGGATTGATAGACTCTTTCTTTTTTCTTAGGGGAATTATTAAGTTTGCCCACAAAACCAGTGCAAATAACTCAGCGCTGACCTGCCGGATGGCTTCGGAAGGGCAACCTCCCAGAGGGACTGCGTTCGGAGCTTAATTAGAATGTCAGGAGACACTTTCAAAGTAGTCCGAGATGAGAGTCCACTCCGATGGGAAACCCGAGCTGATCGTCTTTCCCAGTTCAAGGCAAATTGTTGAATGGGATCAGACACAGGGAATCACAGTGAGTCAAATGGGACCCATAAAGAACAGCACATGGGGGGTCGTCTTTAACAGTTTGCATGCACTAAAATTCTAATGGTACAAGAACATGAGCTATATTAATACGTGTTCTCACAGTTTACCCGAAAGAAAATAAAGCAGCTATGTTAATGACGCTACGATCAAGAATAAGAGCAGGGCACTAAGGAGAAGTTACCCCAAACATCTGATTTAGATGAACTAGACTTTTTAAAAAAATAAATAAATAAAATTTACACTACCATCCAGAAGTTTCTTATGCTCATCAAAGCTGCATTTTTTTTGTATCAAAAATACAGTTTTATATTATTATAATTTAAAATAGCTGTTTTCTGTGTGAATATCTGTTAAAATGTAATTTATTTCTGACGCAAAGATGAATTTTCAGCATCCACACTCCAATCTTCAGTGTCACATGATCCTTTAGAGATCATTCTAATATGCTGATTTGCTGCTCAAGAAACATGTTTTTTTTTTTTTTTTAGGATTATCTGATGAATGGAAAGTTCAAAAGAACAGCTTATTTCAAATGTATTATTATTATTATTATTATTTATTGAAATTTTTTTTTGTAAAAAAATAAGAATGTCTTCACTGTCACATTTGATGAATTTAATACATCCTCGCTGGAAAAAATAAATATTTTTTTTAATTGTTGGTCAATATAAAAAGATAACAGTTTATTAAATATATGTAAATAATGTTATGCAAATAAATTGTTAAAAATACTACGCACACACATATTCTTTGTTAAATATAATTTCAATATTCAATATATAATTTATGTGTGTGTGTGTGTGTGTGATCCTGGAAAACAAAACCTAAAGGTCATACATAAGGGTCAATTTTTTAAAATAAAGATGTATACCTCAAAAAGCTGAATAATAATATTTCCATTGATGTATGGTTTGTTAGGATAGGACAATATTTGGTCGAGATACAACTCCAGATTTGAAAATCTGGAATCTGAGTGTGCAAAAAAAATCTAAATATTTAGAAAATATTTATTTGTCCAAATAAAATTCTTAGCAATCCATATTACCCATAAAAAATTAAGTTTTGATATATTAATGGGAGGAAATCATCATGGAATATGATCTTAATATCCTAATGATTTTGGGCATAAAAGAAAAATAATTTAGACATATACAATGTTTTTTTGGCTATTGCTACAAATATAACCTTGCTACTTATGACTGGTTTTATGGACCAGGGTCACATATATATATATATATATATATATATATATATATATAGTATGTAAGATATGTTCGAAGTTATCTATTATGTTACCTTTTTGTTTCACATATTTAAGTATCTTCTTTTTTTACAATTTTTATCTTCTCTTTGAAATGTAACAAGTTGCTTGTGTCTTTTGTTCCTCATTTTTCCAGTCTTCCGCAGTGGCTCCACTGGTAGCATCTCTCTAAGGTCAAGTCGTTCGTGACGGCCTCCCCGAAGCGGCAGCTGGCCGGGATAAAGTTACGATTTCACCTGCGCGCGGCAGTAACGCAGGAACTGGCGTGTCATTGAGGAGCGGGTAATTATTCAGCACGTCAGACTGCAATGCCTGCAATGTTAATTACGCCTCGGGCTCCTCTCCGGGCAGAGAGATTAAGCCCGGGAGCAAAGGCGCGGCGCTCATTACGGTCACACCAGCGCAACATGTGCAGGGGACAGCGAACTCCCGCAAGGTCCCTGAACGAGTATCCAGTTCGCCACCAGATGATACTTTATCATTCCCACACCGTGTTTTATTTTAGGTCAGATGCGTACGATTTTACAGCCGAGCACGTAAAATAGATTAGATAGGCTCGCTTTTGACAAAAATAGCAGCTTAATGTTCAGTTAGTTAGGGTTGGGTTTGGAGCAGAAGAAATGTTCCAGGTTCAACCTAAGGTTTATCCTCAATTGCATAATGCCACCAATCTTTAAATAACTTTAAACTCAACCGCATGTTATAAAAAGATATTTAGGTGCTAATCCTGCTTTGGTTTTCCCAGTCAAAAATGACCAGGCATTTGCCAGGATCACCAAATATTGGATTTATATTTTTTTTGCATTTCTTTTTGGAACTGATTGATTGTTGCTTCATTGATTAGCGCCTTTTTATTTAAAAAGCATTTGTGCATAATTTTGGCTGCGTTTACTCAAAAACTGAGGTGATAAGATCAGATCATTGAAGCCTAGGATCAGTCAGTTCCAAAAAGAGATAGAAAACTTGTGCTAGATGAAAGAAAAAATGAAAAATGAAATTTCTAAGCAATTTTTGTAGTCTGGTAATTTTTGACCTGGAACACCACAAGAGTAATGGGTAGGGAAAAAAATCACAAATCAAAAACATTTTGGGAATTGTTATGTGACACTGGATCACAAAGCCATCTGAAATACATCTAAAAGCTGAATAAATAAGCTTTTCATTGATGTATGGTTTGTTAGGACAATATTTTGCAAAGATACAACTATTTGAAAATCTGGAATCTGAGGGTGCAAAAAAATCTAAATACTGAGAATAAAATCGCCTTTAAAGTTCTTTGCAATGCATGTTACTAATCATATGTGACCCTGGAACACAAAACCAGTCTTAAGTAGCACAGGTATATTTGTAGCAATAGGCAAAAATACATTTTATGGGTCAAAATTATCGAAAATATTAAGTAAAAATCATGTTCATAAATATCAAAACTTTTTAGAATTTTTAGAATCTTAGAATTTTTTGCACCCTCAGATTCCACACATTCAAATAGTTGTATTTCAGCCAAATATTGTCCTATCCATTTTTGGCTATTGCTACAAATATACCTGTGCTACTTTAGACTGGTTTTGTTGTCCTGGGTCACATATTATATCTGAGTAGAGTCAGTAGGTTTTAGACCAATGCATTAATATTAACTAATGTTTACTGGAAAAAGAAAATCTTCTCCAGCTCAAAATGACTGGAACAAAACACAGAGCTTGTATTTTTGCTCACACCATTATATATTCTTCCTGAAATGTTTATTTTTAAGTTTAAATAGTAATTTTTGCTGACTACTTTTCTGTGCAGATGGCAGTCTAGTTTTAGCTATATTCCAGTTTGGATTTTTCTGTATTTAAAGGTCCTTTTTATATTTTAGAATATGTGTATTTTGTGTTTGCAGTTTCTGAACCACTATTTGCAAAAATAATCATTGATTGCAAATTAAGAACACAGACAGATAGTGTTGGGCTCACTGTAAAAATGGAATTGTTGAGAAAACATAAAAACTTGATGCATTCAGCTTTTTTAAGTTCTCTCAGCTATTGTCTTAAACACTAAGTACTCTTGTTTTGCCAAAATGAATTTGTTCACTAAATGCAAAATTCCTCATACAGCTAATACATGCATCAAGGCAACTACTTCACCTAATATTTTGAAATATAACAGTACGATTTTTAAAGTTTTATAAAGAAGTCGCTTCTGCTCACCATGCCTGTATTTATTTGATCCAAAGTACAGCAAAAACAGTAACATTTTTACTAATTAAAATTTTCTATTTGAAGATATTTTAAAGTATAATTTATTTCTGTGATTTTAAAGCTGAATTTTAGCATCATTACTCCAGTCTTCAGTGTCACATGATCCTTAAGAAATCATTCTAATATGCTGAAACATGTATTATTATTATTATGTTGAAAACAGCTGAGTAGAATTTTTTCAGGTTTCTTTGATGAATAGAAAGTTCAGAAGAACAGCATTTATCTGCAATAAAGATCTTTCATAATATTGAAAAAGTATTTGTCATCACTTTTGATCAATTTAAACCATCCTCGCCAAATAAAAATATTAATTTCTATAATTTTCTTCTCAAAAAACAAAATAAATAAATAAATAAATACATAATACTGACTCCAAGCTTTTGAATGATATAGTGTATAATGTTAAAAACGATTTTTATTCCAGATAAATGCTGATCTTTGGATCGTTTTATTCATCAAAAAATCCTGGAAACTAATGTACTCAACTGTTTTAAATATGGATAATAATAATAAATGTTTCCTGAACTGTAAACCAGCATATTAGAAAGATTTCCGAAGGATCATGTGACACTGAAGTCTGAAGTAGTGATGTAAAAAATTCAGTTACATTTTAAAATATATTCAAATAGAAAACATTTTAAATAGTATAAAAACGTTATTTTAAATAGTACAAATATTTCAAAATTGTACTGTTTTTGCTGTACTGGATCAAATTAATGCAGGTGAGAATAAAATCGCCTTTAAAGTTCTTAGCAATGCATATTACTAATCATATGTGACCCTGGAACACAAAACCAGTCTTGAGTAGCACAGGTATATTTGTAGCAATAGGCAAAAATACATTTTATGGGTCAAAATTATCGAAAATATTAAGTAAAAATCATGTTCATAAATATCAAAACTTCATTTTTGATTAGTAATATGCATTTATCTGCAATAAAGATCTTTCATAATATTGAAAAAGTATTTGTCATCACTTTTGGTCAATTTATTGAGCAGAAGAGACTTTTAAAAAAAACATAAATCTCACTGTTCAAAAACTGTAGTGTAAACAAAATAAGATATATATTTTATATATATACAGTAATATGTAAAGTGCTGTTTTTACTTCTGAATGTGCGATCACTTGACAAACCAAAGATATCTGATATATACATTAGTTTTTGAAGGCTGTAAATAGACCTCAACATCAGGCGCGAAGTAAAACACAAAAAGATGACTTGTTAATGTAACAACACAAAAAACAATAGTGACAAAACAGCAGCAAAAGTCAGCAAACAGCAAAATAATCCTGTAACAGTATTGTTCAATTTAAAATAATTTGTTTAGTCAACTGTGTTTGACTAGTTGGGACTACATTTGGGAGATTTTGTTGGTCTAACATGGGTTTTCATGTAGTTTGAAGTAGGGCTCGATAACAATAATTATCCCGCGAAAAGAATTTCCTAGATAAACGATAACAAGAGTTCAGTATATGTTCAATATAATGTTTATGTGGCAAAGGCGGAACAAAAGATCGCTAGTCAAAGCGCGCCACTCGGACCGTTTATCCGCTCAAAACAAAGTTCAAGCAGCGGCACAGCGCAAACTACTAGAGTAGATGCTTTCACTCGCTGATGAGTCTCGTCAGCCCTAGTTTGAAGTATTTATGTCAGCATATGTGGCTACCAAAATAATAGATTGGTTTATTAATTGCTTAACAAGAAATTGATGGATTTATTGACTAAATGAGGCATTTAGTGAATGAACAAACTCAAATTGCAATGTATCTAATCTTAATGCATCAAGTTTAGGTTTTCTCAGTATCTCTGGCTCAAAAGGTCCTGTAAACTAAAATATGTAGCCTAGTTGTTTTTTTTGACAGCGCTTGTGGGGATTCGCATGACTATTGTTTAATGCAGCGCGTGACTATAACATGATTACAGTTATAAACGCGATTAGAGCGAACGCAGATGGTATTACGATGATGACGACTCAATCCTCAGGTTAATCTTTACGGATCCACCTCACCAGTATTTTCTGTGCTGTGAAAGATATACGGCTGTCCTGACACATTGACATCATCCCTTAAACATCTGCTGCTCAAAAAACTGTGACATCGGTGGAGAAGCACCGTTCCAAAATCATTTACTTTAGCCCTCGGCGAGAGTTACAGTACAGAGGCGCAGCAATAAACCGACGAGGCCTTTCCCCTTCGATTTTATGGAGTTCTGTGATCAAATTAAACGCTTGCCATCTCTTTGACAGATGTGTTATGTGCCCAGACGTCGTGAATGAGACTGAAGTTTTTTTGAATGATTCGGAATGATTTGCAATCTTGCTTAAGACATCAAACTGTCAGCTCATTCGTCTTTCGAAGTAAAAGGGTCCCTTGCTTTTGAAGCAGTAAAGATATGAACACTGGGGGGAAAACTTTATACAATTTCCACTCGAAATAGGAAGCTCGGTCCTTCGGGGAGACACTAAATTGAAACTAAGGCTGTTTCTGATGGACCACAGGATGTGCCTGCAAATTTAGACATATCAGAATGGCAAAAAAGTCTGTTAGTGCCCATTCATATAAACTGAATGGCTTGTAATGTTCTTGGCCCCTCCGAGGATATTCGCAAGGTTGAGCAGCGACAGCAGGAAGAGCTGAATGGTTTTGACATAACTTTATTTTAGTGCTCTACAGGTTTTCTCTCCTCCCTACGGTTTAATGGTTTATTCCGCCGGGGTCCCGAAAGGAAGCAGTTCAAGTCCTGCTGCTCGACTTCAGAGAGGATGTCATTTCAAGATTGCGCCGAAGAGCTTAGCTTTTTTCACACATCGATTTTTTTGGGGATTTGTTAGAAAGCGTGTCAAACTAGGGCTGCACATTTAATCCAAATAAAACCAAAAATGCAAACAGAAACAATAGCAAAGGCTGATATTTTATTAGTGTTTCTGCGGGTCTTAGCCCTTGTGCAAAACAGTTGCAGGTTCTTAGAGGGAATAAAAAGTCCATGGCAAAAAAAAGAAAGGATCATAAAAATATTATATGTAGAGATCTTTTTTACCATCATCAGACCTGATGAAAGATTCATGAATTTTCTGAATTTTAACTTTGAACCTACTGTTCTTGAAGCACACACACACACACACACACACAAATGTATATACTAAATGCTAAAGGAGAAAAACAAAAATGTGCCTGAAGAAAAGTTATAATTCGCTCTTTTGCGCACATTGGTTATTTATTTATTTTTTTGGTATTCATAAAAAGATGTCAATCTAAGGTGGCACAATTAATCAAAATAAAACCAAAACCATGATATGGCTTATTGCGATTATCAAATAGCAAAGGCTGTGGTTTAATTACAGGGTTTCTGTGCATCTTAACCCTTTGTGCGTGTTTAAAAAAGTTACACAGAGGTCCTTAGAGGACAAAAATGTTGAAAAACAGTCATAAAAATATTATATATTAATATTTTTTTCCCTTTCACTGACAGAAATATTTTACCAACATTAGTACTGATCATAAATACCAAAAATTAATTAATTTTCAAGATTTTAACCCTTTAAATGCCAGTTTGTTTGCATAAAGCCACTGTTAGCGGTTGTTCATGAGTCCCCTGTTTATTCTGAACAGTTAAACTGAACACTGTTCTTCAGAAAAATCCTCCAGGTCCTGCAGATTCTTCAGTTTTAGAGCATCTTTTGCATATTTGAACCCTTTTACAGCAGTGACTGAATGATTTCCATCTTTTCACACTGAGGACAGTTGAGGGACTCAAACACAACTATTAAAAAAGGTTCAGACATTCACTAGCCAGATTAACGCAGATATTTAACGCTTAAAAAAGAAAAGGTGCTTCAACGCAAATAAATGTGGTGTCACATGACAGAATTAGCCTATAGGCAGCATCCGTGTTCGTGGTGTTGCTCATGTTAAAGTACCGTTTCTCTGTAGTTCAAAAGCGCATTCAGTCATATTCATAGTATTAGATTAGGAAACTATTTTATATATGGTAAGAAAAAAAACGAGTTACCTTTCAAATATACATATCTTAATTTGATGTTCTTTTAGTACGTTGCAATTTAAAATGTATTCATTTTGTAAAAAAATTTTACATTAATTTGTTTTGGCTTGTTAGCTTATATTTCTCAGTTCTGTTCTACCATTAAATTTAAAGGCTGTATTTTATTATGACAATGAACAGGCTGCGTTGTCGAGTTAGTAGCATACAGGAGGCGCCGGCACGATCACTTCTTTTGTCAATTTATTATTTATTGATTTCTCATATAAGCCTATTTATTTCTTTTATATATAGCTTTATTATGTTTTTCTCTGTTTGCAAAAACGCTGCAGGTGCGTGATGTGATTAGTCGATCCTCACGTTCTGTTGTTTATGCTGCTTTTTGCGTGTATAAAATGAATCAATGGAAAACAAATGTAGGTATTTTTATGAGTCACAGCCATGTAATTAATTTGTAATTTAACATAATCTTGTCAGTTAACGGTTAATAATGGCTTAATTACCGTCGGTTGTCGATTAGGAGAAATAAACAAAACTTACAAAAAAAAACTAAATTAACATTCCTATTTCCAATACAGTAAGGTCATCAGAAAAATTATAATAGGCCTAATACAACTGCACCCGTTCATGAATATTACTTGATACTCAAGTAAATAAATAGTTTATAGCTTAGGCCTAACTAAGTACAAAAAAGTTTTTTTTTTTTTTTTTTGCGATACACCAAAACCTATGCGAACAATTAGTTTTTTAGGGATGATGTCATCACGCACACCATTTTATCAGTAAAAAGCCAGCCGGATGGAAACAGCTTGAGACAGCAAATTTCGCAACATTTTTTTATGCATATTCTTTTTGTTGATAACAAAACATTGCAACAAAACTGGATGGAAACCTGGTTACTGATGATCCAAAAAGGGGTGAAAACTTTTTGAATTTGAAGATCAAGGTAATTTGTACTTAATTTGTCTTCCGGTAAACATGCAAGTATCTTCTGTTGCGGGCAGTACTAAATGGAAAAAAATGATATTTCAACAAAATAAGAACAATTTTGACATCTTCATCCTGTTCAAAAGTTTTCACCCCCTGGTTCTTAATGCATCGTGTTTCCTTCTGGAGCATCAGCGAGTGTTTGAACCTTTTTTAATAGTTGTTTGAGTCTCTCAATTGTTCTCAAACAAACAAAACACACCTACAGAGTGCACGCGTCATTATGTGATGAAGTGTAGCAGTTAGGTTAAAGTAGTGCGTGTAGGTTACGCATTTAGAGTGCGTTCACTGCATGATTCTGTCTATTTAGAATGACCACATAATTTAAGATATGGGGGCAGAAAGTGTATAGATTTATATCATTCCATTTAGGTAGTATCACACAAAGAGTGCCGTTTTCTTTCTCCAAAAGTCAGCAATGATTGCAAAATGATACTGATTTTATACAACAGTTCAATAAACAAGAAGTTAATATTAAGAGACTTAAGTTTTAGACGTCATATTTCCTGTTTTTGTTCTGTTTCGCCAACAAAAATAATTCCAAACACAGCCACAGCACTGTTTTGCTTCTCTGAGCAACATGACGGTTTTGTTCATGAATGAATCAACTGTTTAAATGATTCGGTTCAATCGCAATGGATCACTTAACAGTGACTTACTGACAGCTACTGGCTTTTTTTAATTTCATACGTAAAGTATCTTCTGATTTTTTTAATAATTTCAGTCAGTTTTATGTTTTATGTTTAAAATATCAAAACATTAATTGTGCATTTGTAACTGCAGGTTAAAGCTTTCTGTGTCCCTCTGAACTGCATTAAACAGTGAGTAAATGCCACTTCAGATGCAGCTTCTGTGTTTTCTCTGCACTGCAAAGATAAATGTAGTTTTTACTGGTTTTATTTGCTTGGTCACAGCCCAAATGCAAGAATTTCACTCAAAAGATGCACACTTTTAAAAAACAAAAATAGCTTAAAGGTAAAAATGCCCATACAACTTATTGGAAACGATTCATTTCTATCACTGCTGAACTGACCACACAGAATATGAACTATATCAAAAAATTCAGGAGTCAGCTGTCCAC
This sequence comes from Cirrhinus molitorella, assembly GCA_033026305.1. NCBI lineage: Eukaryota > Metazoa > Chordata > Actinopteri > Cypriniformes > Cyprinidae > Cirrhinus > Cirrhinus molitorella. The sequence continues at coordinate 19,076,444 of CM065133.1, read as the reverse complement.
GGTAGTCCTTAAGATATCAGCACAATAACACACTCAGCAAAATATTGTCTAATTATCGTTATCGATAAAATCCCAGAAAATATTGAGACATAATTTTCTGCCAATATCGCACACGCCTAATTTATGCTATTTAATTTATATAATAATTGATTGATACATTTTTTTTTATACTTTTGACTCATCCTTTTTCTTAAAAAGGTTTAAAGGCTAAAATGTAAAGTTTACAATTTTATAAAACTTTTTGTTTTTGTGAAAACTTATGTCTGAACTGTAAATTATGCTTTTACAGTAATTTTACAGTTTAATATGGTACTGTAGACATTGCCCTGCCCTGCTCATATGGTGTTAATTTTATTTGCGCAGGTCTTAAAAAAAGTCTTAATTCTGAGCTTAAAAATCCTGCAAAAACCCTGAAAAATAACATGCATTTTGTATGATCTTCCTTATTTTGTTACAGTTATTCAGATTTTCACAGATTCTGCAAAGGGGTTCTCAAACTTTTGCATAAAACTGTGTTTGTATACAGTGTGTGTTTCAAAAAAGGAAAAGAGCTTTCTTCACTCAGGCAGTTATAATGAACTGAGCTGATGTTCTCGCCAGCACAGTTTGACCATTTCCTTTTATTTTATTGGTGAGGTCGGCTTTTAAAAGTAAACAAAGTCAGGAGACGCAGCGGCCCGAACGGCTCCCTGTGCACTTCAAAGAGTTGCTCCATATGTTTTCACGATTTCAGAGCCAAACACTCATTCATACAGTCGGGCTGCGCCATTATCTTTTGTTTGTGTTTGCTTACAGGTTCTTTTCTCGGCATCGGTGAGTGTGTCATTGCAGGGAAGGATGATGTCAGTGGATGAAACTCAAACTGTCCATGCAGTCATATGTTAAATGAGCATCAGAGATTATTAGCAGGCCTGTGTGGATTTAGCAACTGGATGACATACGATACTCCATCTGAAACTATTTTAAACAGTGTTTTTTTTTATTATTACACACGTGGCTTTTAATATGAGCTCATATTAATTGAGAGACGGCTTGGAATATTTGAAAAATGTATTTATGACACCACAGGAGCGTTAAAATGAAATGGGGAAGGAAAAAAGGTGATTAAAATAAAGTTGTATAAATCGTACAGGTTTAATGCTGATATAAAAACGATTATGTAAATGACAACTGAATCATTTGACTGAACGAGAGATGTATTCGTCACTGTTTTAGGGCTGATCTGGGATCTGGCACTTGTTTTTCGCTTTTTAATATTCTCTTTTGTGCAAGTTTCAGAAACTTGGGTGCTGATTTATTGGCGTATAAATGACAGCGTTTGTTGTGTGCGTATGGCACACTTTCTTGCACGTTACCGTAATGTGAACACATTTCATTTTCATTGCTAATGATGCTTAATGAGGTAACTAGATATTTTCTTTAAGTCATTATATGCTGCCTTTAAATTCTCCTGGAAATATTTCAAATATATATTTTTTTCATTTCCAGACAAAGACAGGAAGTGGTGATGCAAAATGATGAGCAAAGCATGTGTTTTTTTGGTAATTCATCCAGTGTTATTTCAGTATCATTGAACTAGTTTTTATGTTTTCTGTTCATTTTATTTTTTAAAGTGTTAGTCATTTTGTTGAAAGTTTTTGTCATTTTATTGTTTTTTGTTTTCATTATGTCGATACATTTTTTACAATTTGATTTCAATATTAGTTATTTTAGCACATCAAGTTAAAGAAATTAAAATGAGAAATGTTGCCTTGGCAATAGGATAAAATTTAAATATATTATTTTATTTTAATCAAAAGTTTTTCATTTTAGTTAGTAGTGAGTTTCAGTAGTTTTGTGTGATTGTCAATTTTATTTGTTTATATATATATATATATATGTATATGTATTAGTGCTGTCAAACGATTAATCGCGATTAATTGCATCCAAAATAAAAGTTTATGTTTACATACTATATATTTGTGTACTGTGTAAATTTATTATGGATATATAAATACACACACATGCAGGTATATATTAATGAAAAATATTTTAGATTTATATAAAAAATATTTATATTTATTTATAATCTAAATTGTATGCAGGTATAAATATATATACATATAAATATTTTGTTTTAATATATACATCTATGTGTGTGTGTGTACATATGTACATAATAAATATACAAAGTAAACACACTTATAGTATGTAAACATAAACTTTTATTTTGGATGCGATTAATCGTTTGACAGCCCTAATATGTATATGTATATATGTGTATATATATATATATATATATATATATATATGTGTGTGTGTATAGGTTTGTGTGTGTGTATGTATGTACATTTTTATTGATTTTTATTTTAGTATATCAAGATAAACTACATGAAAATGAGAAAGGTTGCTTTGGCAATTAAATCAAATAAAGTAAGTTCACATTTCAATGCATATTTATTTATCAGTAGTTTGAATTAGTTTTTATTTTCCTTTTTTATCTTTATTTTTTTTTAGGTTTGGCCACCCTGCAAGTCTATCAGGCCAAAGCAGTAAAACAAAGATTACAACCGACAAAGATTACAGCACGGTCCCTCGGTCAGGTAATGTCTACAATGGTAGTCCAGGAGCGCTATCTCTGGCTAAACCAAGCGCAGATGGCTGACGGTGACAAAGTTCGCTTTCTTGACCCACCCGTCTCCCAGGTCGGCCTCTTTGGCTCATTTTCGGGAGTCCAAAAGCAGTTCGCTGCTGCCACTGACCTCCGGGTCATGCGTACAACACCCGGATTAGTTTGTCAGCCATCGACCTGAAGGATGTGTACTTTCATGTCTCAATTCTTCCTCGACACAGACCGTTTCTTCGGTTTGCTTTCGAGGGTCGGGTATATCAGTACAACGTCCTCCCCTTTGGCCTGTCCCTGTCTTCCGCAAATTCTGCAACCTCTTTGGCGGGCTCATAATAGCTCACTCGCGAGATTTGTTGTGTGAGCATGGGACCTCAGCCATCTGGGGCTTCAAGCAAGCTCTCCCCTGTGCAGATCATCTCTTTTCTCGATATAGATCTAGACTCGGTCACCATGACAGTGCCCCTCACCAGCGAGAGTGCACAGTCAGTGCTGAATAGGCCCTTTTCACAATGACGTCAGCTAACTTCCGCTTTCCCGTAAAGCCGCGTATCTGTACTTAATTTATACATTTACACTGGAGACTTCTCGAGAAAATTAGGGGAAAACTTGAAAAATGAAAGGCGTTTGTTAAAAGTTAAGACTAATAATGTTAATGTACTTACAGTCAGGTTCTTTTGCGAACGTTTTTATGCATCTGCCTTTGATAGGATCCTTGCATGCAGATTTGTATGATAATGATTACGTGTCCACACAAAATATACTTGAAACATTTTCGCTTGTTTTTTTCAGTTAATATCATTCCCTGGATAATTTATTTGTGAGTGCAATGTGTACATTAAAAATTCTCCATTCCATGCAAGTGTAGTTGTTTCCCATGTTTTTTTTATGGGAAAAATTACATGGACATAAGTCATTTTTTATATTAAATCTGTTCATACTACATAGCAAGTTTCACATCACAAATACAAGTGATCTCAAAAGAAACCCATTTATTTATGGATTATATTGCAGTCGTCCTCTAAACATATCCGTGGCCGATGTAAAAGCGTCTTGGCGAACTCCATACTGGTAGCGATAGCTTTACTATGCTGGCAGAAGTAAGAATACCCTGCTTCACCTCAGAACGGAGATTGCGTGATGTCTGAAACTATTCAGACACAAGACAGTGGTCCCTCTCAAAACCTTTCAGAGGCTCCTGGGGCATATGACAGCCGCAGACGCAGTAACGCTGCTCGGCCTGCTTCATATGAGACCGCTTCATTGCTAGCTACACGACCGAGTCTCGAAATGGGCATGGCGTCGCGGCACGTTCTGCGTAGGAGTTACCCCAGAATGTCACTGCCTCTCCAGCCCTTGGTCAGACCCTGCTTTTATACAGGCCGTAGTGCCCTTTGGACAGGTGTCGAGGCATGTTGTGGTCAGCACAGATGCTTCCATGATGGGCTGGGGTGCCGTATACAATGGCCAGGCAGCCTTGGGCTCCTGGACAGGACCTTGACTGCAGTGGCATATCAATTGCCTCAAGTTGCTAGCCGTGTTTCTGGCTCTGAGCTGGTTTCTTCCGTTGCTGCGTCAGAAACGTGCTGGTCCACACGTTCAATACAGTGGCCATAGCGCCATTTCCTCTTCTGGAGTCAGACGTGGCTTAAATCACTTTACATTCCAGGAGAGCTGAATGTGCAGCCGACATTCTCTTACGACAGCTCACCCTTCCTGGAGAATAGCGACACCATCCCCAGCCGGTCCAACTCATTTGGAGTCGATTTTACATTCAAGTTTACATTCTTTAAATAAATTACTTTATTTCAATGAATGTTTATTAATTTGAATTACAGTTTCTTTCTTTTTTTTTGTATATTTGTCATTATTCATTCATTAGTTTTTGTTTTTTAAATTAGATTTTATAGCTTTCAGTCTTTTTGTTTTTTATTTTTACTATATTGGTTGAAATATAGAACATTTTTAAAATAAAAAAAAAATATATATTTAAAAAATAATAGTAACGTAACAATAACATATACATTTTTAAAATAAAATATAAATATAATGCTAAACAAAAACAGAATTAAAAACAATGCTAATAATATAAAAAAGAAGAAAAAATATAAATATACATTTTATATATTACTGAACATTATTTTAAAGTATAAATCTCATGAATGGTAGTAGTTTATAGTTTTTTAGTACTGCATTTTGAATTTGTTTTTGTTTTAGTTAACAATAATAACTCTCACCCACTGAGAATGGTGGGAAGTGTAGTTTTGTCACACAAACTTGTTGCCTCATAACTAATGACTAAAGTTGTTTAATCCAAAGTGACTTTGCAACACTAAAGTTTCACAAAAGTTTAATACTTAACGTTAGAGGTTTTGTAAAATCCTGTGCACTAGTTATCCTGATGCTGGTAACACGTTTTATTTTTATTATTTATGTTTGTGTTGGACGACCCTCAGCGCATCTGCACATAAATAACAACCACTTATCTGCGCACCCATGAGAGCGTTTATGATAATCTGCCAAATTACCTCTTCACTGTCATGAAACGTTAATGCGTTTAACAACAGTTCCTCTGCAGATTCTGCGGCTGATTGATGTCACCACTGCAGCCGGCCTGCGGATGTTTTCTGTCGTTTTTTCCCCCCAAAAAGTGGGTTTCTTCCGTGACCTTGTAGGCTCGCTGTTAGGTGGCTTGAGAGATTTCCATCAGGGAGCCGTACGGGTCTCGGAAGGCCCTTAAATTTGAGGTCTGATGTTCTGCGTGCACAGCTTGAGGATCTGAATGGACAAAGAGGAGAAAACCTGCACGTCCGAAAGAAAACACCCTGGGTTTTCTTCCTCGCGTCAGTAAGAAAAAAAGGAAAAATGGAGGAATACAAACTAATTTATCACAAGGCTTTTACAAGCCCTGCACGGCCTGTATTTCACGCAGGTTACGATTCCCAGATCTCCTTTGTCCCATATTATCAGATTCACAACACACTGAGCTCTGTGTTTCAATAACTTTATAACGTGTGACTCCACGCCGGAACGCGGCCCGTGAAATGAGTAACTCCTTTATAATATGACATAAAGTATATAGTAATGGAATACAGTGAAAGAGAATCAACTTTTACTTTAATGTGTGTTCTCGGTTTTATTGCGAATGATTCATCAGTACACGTTATTATGGAGAAAAATGTCTTCATAATCTTTTAGCAAAACTTGAGCCATCTGAAACTGTTTTTCACATGAAATTAAATTTAGACGTCATTGTTGGGCTGTTGGTTAATGTTAATGAATTTATTTACTAATTATGCGTAGCTATAGCAAACTCACATTAACATTGGTTGAATTAACAACAATAATAAAAATAATAGTATTTTTTGTAATATTTGACTTTTTATTTTTATGTTTTGCTTCAAATATAAAATGGTAATATATATATAATATATATACACACATAATTTTAAACAATTTTTAAATAGTAATAATTATAATGCTATTTATTAATAATAATAATAAGTTTTTTTTAATATTTGACTTTTATTTTTGCATTTTGGTTGAAATTAAAAATGCTAAAAATAAATATAGATTATAAAAATAAGAAAAAATATATATTTGTGTTTATGTGGAGAATACATGCTAAACCTTGTAGGTTTGCTGTTAATAAATTTTCAAATATTTATCCATTGCTATAGCAAACTCACATTAATGCCATAAAACATGTGTTGCCCTTTTTTTTTTATTAATTCAGGGATTCCAATACTTTTTTGTCAGGCAAACTAAAATTAAACTAAAAATATTTTATTTAAATCTAATTAATTATTAAATTCTATTATTTAGTATCAAAAATATTTTTAATATTTCATTATTTGATAACATATTTGCATATTCACAACTTATTTGACATTAAGGTAAACAAATGAAATATTGCAGATTTTAAGTGAGTGTTTTATTTTAAAATTATTTAAGATTTACATTTTTTTATTTTTTAATTATTTATTAGTTTTTTATCGACAATGATCTAAATAATTGTAGATGAATACATATTCCCAGCCAGTAATTATTTAATGCTAAATATCATATTGAATTCTCTTGTAACTACCAAACATGGTTAATAGCATGTACTCTTAACAAAAACCAATGGAGTAAAAATAAATGTAAATTGAAAAAAAAGTAAATAAAAAATAAAATCTGAAATTAAGAAAAAAAACGTTTTATAGTAATTTTTTTCATAAAACTGAAAAAAAAAAAATAAAAAAAATTTTTTCTTAATTTTTTTATTTCATTTTTTCATTTTTTATTTGTTCTATGGTTGAATAAAAAAAATAAAATACAAAGTTATATATATATATTTAAAAAATATAATAATAATAATAATAATAATAACAATAATAATAATATATATTTTTTAGATATTTATTTTTTTATTTTTATATATTGGTTGAAATTAAGAATGTATATATATAACCAAAAAATATTGTTTTAAATTGTAAACATTTTCTATTATATGTTTTGACCACACACACACACACACACATATCTATGTATATATAAAAGTATACAATATATTATAATTATTTATATAATAATGAAAAATCTATCATTTTAAAAACATTTTATATTACTTTTTTCAGTTTTTATTTTTACTCTATTGGTTGAATTAAAAATATTAAAAGTTACATATATATTTTAAATAATAATAATAAAAATAATAAAATCTTTTTTTTAAATATTTGATTTTTAATTTTTATATATATTTTTTAATTTTTTTACTATATTGGTTGAATTAAAAATATTAAAAGTTTTATATACTTTAATAATAGTAGTAATAATAATAATTAATGTTTTTTTTAAATATTTGATTTTTTATTTTTATATATTTGTTGAAATGAAAAAGCAGAAAAATAAATATATATATTATAAAAATTTGAAAATATATATATTTATGTTTATATGGAGAAATATTACTATACATTCTCATTGCTATAATAATGCTCATAAAATGTAATACATTTTATATATTACTGAACTTTATTTTAAAGTATAAATCTAAAAAATGCTAGTAGTTTTGTAAGTCCTGGAATGAATATGTCAAGTCTGACATCTCTACTTTACCTGTCTCCAGATACCAACTATTGCATCTCGGCCATATGGGAACGCAATATTGGAAGTGCTGCTTCAGTGGATTCCTGAGGAACCTCCTGTTACCGTCACTAAACTTCCTGCCGAACGACGGGGCTGATTTAGTGCTCAGGTTCGTCTATTCCCACCGTCCCTTTTTGTAGAATTATTTATCGTGTAAATGGTTTTAGGGATGGTAAAGGAGGGAGAGAATATACGTCCGTAGGCACTGCAAACATCCATAGCGATTTTTTCCCATCTTAATGGAGGATTTATTTCTAGCTGGAATAAAATACTAAATTCAGAATATCAGCCTTGGAAATAAACTCCCTCTTGCTGGGTTTCATGCTCGGATAATAATTCAAAACGGCCCCAAACACTGGTAGCATTTATTACCGTTTCCACAATGATGCTTCTCTCTGGCAGAAGCGCGACCATAAATTTCATTACTATTAAATGTTTCTAACGGGAGTTGACAAATATTTGAATGGAGTTGCTTCTCGGAGGAAAATCCCCGGCCTTGAAAAATGAGGGACGCATTAATCCAACCCCATTCATCTCAATTGCGTCCGAGCGCAATGTAAGTCACTTTGAATTGTTCGGTGGAAACACAGGCCGATCGCAGCGTTTTTACGAGCGTAATAAAGTTGCCGTTCCTTACGGATCGCAAACCCGACGTTGTGAGGATGTGTTTAAGTGCGAGCCTAAGGTTTGACTATAAAAGAGGCCGCAACTGGCCCAGAGAAGGTTTAGGCCCAGTGCTTAGTTTGTAAATTGCGAGGTCCCAGAACAAAGAAAGATTAAGTGACTAACAGCGTGTATCAGTTACTTTAAAAGCGAAATGTTTTAATTTTGGTTCTTTACTTTTCAGTTTAGGTTCCAGAACGAAATAAGAACAGAACAGTGTTTAGAAAGAATTCTACTAAACTTTGCTAATATTCTTGAACCTTCAAACTGCAAATTGATTAGAATGGAACTTTGTGAGATTGTAGTGAACTAAGATGAGTGACAGCTTTTAATGATTTGTAAGGGAGTTAAATGAGAAATTAACTTAATACAACAGTTAAACAAGAAGTTAATATTAAGTGACTATATTACTCTATATATAACACTATTGCCCGATTTTGCTCTATTTCGTCGTCAAATATGATCTAAAACAAGTAACAACTGAGCCACTGTGCATCTACATTTAAACAGCAATGTTTTGTTTATGAACGAATGTGCATTTTTAAACTAATCTAGTGAGTCAATGATTCAATTTGCCATTCAAAAAGACAGTCACTTGCTTTATTCCTGATGAATCAACCACTCGAATGAATCAAATGAATGGGTTGAAAGTGAATAGTTTAATCACTTTTATTTTGAAAGTATCTTTCCAGTTATTTAAATCATTTAATATTTCTGTATTCAAAATGTTATATTTAAAACATTAATCTCAACATGGATTTATACATTTGAATGCACTCATGCCACATCTGAGCCTCTTCAAACATATGAAAATACACCTACAAGCCACTTTTGTGTTCTTCAGTGCCACCTCTGTAGTACAAATACATTTGGTTAATGCTGATTTTATTTGATTGGTAACTTATTCTGTTGTTTTAATTAGTCATTTTAAAAAGTTAAAAAGTATAATAAAAAAATGACATAAAAGAAGAATATTTTTAATAAAGTTGACAAAAATGTCATTACAAAGGTAAAAACAAAATTCCCCTGTAAATCACTTTAAGGAGTGATTTATTATCATCTTGTAATGGGAAGTGTGTCTAAAAAGAAAAGTAAACGTAGAGCCCTGTCAGCACGAACGTTATGTGAATGGGTATCCACCAAATGGTCGCAACCCATGTGGCTGGTATGAGCATTAACACGCTGGTTTTGTCGAATGGCTAACAGACGGTATCCCATCAGTACTGTCAACTTCACTGCAGGCGCCGGCCATCCGCACCACGCAACTCAAAGGAACGGCCGTAATTTTTCTCCTTGCGTCTTAAAAATCGATGGCCAAAAAGCTGGGAAAGTTTACCAGCTACATCCTGTGGTTAACCCCGATTCAATCCAGCCACAACGCAACACTGTAATAGAAAGACGCCCGTCGCTGGGAGTGAGAGCTGATTTATGTCTGTGTTTACTGATAACTCTGGGATGACGGCTCTCACCGGTCACAGTTCGCCATCGGACGTTCCCAAATATAAGTCCGATAGACAAGATGATCGGAATCCCTGAGGATGGACTTATTTATTGAGGTTAGGCGTTGCAGTAGACCTCATCTGGAGTCGTGCGATTTTCGCTGGGGAAAACAGATGGCTCACGGTCATGGTGTGTTTAGACATTGAAACAGTTTGGTTTCATGGTGCTTTTTACGTCTGTTTTGCTTTTAGGATTATGTCTTATTCATGCAGTGTAGAGAAGTGAGTCTGAACTACACCGTGTTCAGGTTTTCTGCATTTATTATCAGGGCCAGAAAAAGATCAGATGTCATTTTTTAATATATTCTGTGCTGATTTTTGGAGACAAAAAAATTTATTATTGTTTTATTATTTGAGATCTGCAGGGGAAGCATATAGCACTGACAAACCAGCAACATTATATTATTATTATTGTTATGTAAATAAAAAAAAATATATATACACTACCAGTCAAAAGTTTAGACACACCCTCTCATTTAATGTTTTTTAAAGAAGTCTCTTATGCTCATCAAGGCTGCATTTATTTGATCAAAAATACAGAAAAAAACAGTAATATTACAATATAAAATAATGGTTTTTATTTTAATATACTTTTCACTATAATTTATTTCTGTGATGCAAACCTGAGCTTTCATCAGCTGTCACTCCAGTCTTAAGTGTCACGTGATCCTTCAGAAATAATTCTAATATGCTGCTTTAATATTAGAATTATCAATGTTAGAAACAGTTGTGCTGCCAAATATTTTTTTGCAACCTGTGATTCTTTTTTCAGGATTCTTTGATGAATAACAAGTTAAAAAGAACAATTATTCAAAATATAAATCTTTTCTAACAATGTATTTTATTAATATAACACATCATTGGTGAATAAAAGTATTCATTTCTTTCAAAAAAAAAAAAAAAAAAAATTTACTGACCCCAAACTTTTGAACAGTAGTGTATATTGTTAGAAAACCTTTTATAGATCAGAAAATCCTATCACAGGTTTCAAAAAAATATATTGAGGAGTTTCCAGCACTGATAATAAATCAGCATATTAGAATAATTTTTGAAGGATCATGTGGCACTGAAGGCTAGAGTAATGATTCTGGAAATTCAACTTTATTACAGATATTACAGATAAATTAAATTTTAATGTATATTAATATAGAAAACATTGATTTACACTGTAATAATATTTCACAATATTACTTTTTTTTCTGTATTTGTGATCAAGTGAAAACAGCCTTGATAAGCATAAGAAACTTCTTTAAAAAAACATTAAATGAGAGGGTGTGTCCAAACTTTTGACTGGTAGTATAAATATATTTTTAAATATATAGTTATTATTTTTTAAATATATATATATAATTATTAATATTTAAATACAATATATAAATATGAAATTAATTAAATAGCAAAATTCAAATATATATAGTGACTTTTTATATTTTTATCTGTAAATGTATACATGAAAAAAAGAGATCATATATATATATAAAATCATATACATATATATATATATATAAAATCATATACATATATATATATATATATATATAATTTTGTATTTAAATAAAAACTTTTATATTATATATGTAACATATGTATCTAAAATTATTTTAATATTTTATTTTTACGTATTTTATTTTTAATACGTGATGAGATCCAGGAAAACCCGACACATGGTGAAATTTTACCTTTTTTAAATTTTTACCTATTTTTATATTGTCCGCAGCATGAACAAAACAAAAGTTATGGCTATCTGAAGTTGGCTGATAGCTGAGCATAATTTAGAGCACTGACATCACCACGAGTAAGATCGTTTGAGAGAGGAGCTTCTTCTGACTGCTGATCTTTTGCGCTCTGCCATCTCACGGTATTAAAAAAATAAATTAAAGACGTTGCTTGCCATAGTTTACACAGGACTTGGGGGAATGTGCATTGATACACTTTTATTAAACATGTTACGTGGTATTTTAATAGGTTTATGGTGTTCTTAACATAAGAGAAAGACAGAGTCATTTCTACTTGCTGCAAATAAATTGCAATTTTTCTGCACTAAACAAGTGAATTTTACCAATATATTTTCAGAGATGATAGACAAGATGTTATAGAATAATAATTTAAAGTCCCCATGAAATCAAAATTAAAGTTTTTGGTATGAAAATGTTAGCCTTTTGGTAAGAAAATGTTAGCCTTAAGGTGATCTATAAGCTAGTGTGCTCCAAAACAACGACAGAATTTACATTCGGAAGATATGAGCATTCAAAACTTACAGTCTCGTCACTTCCGCCAATATGAATCAACGATTTTTATGACATCACACTGCACTTCAAGATTCTCATCAAACCTTCTGTCCAATCAAATGCTCTCTAGAATCCGTATCGTCCCGCCCCCTACACTAATACATGCTGAAGCTGCGGCTGAGATCGTTACTTGTTCAAAGAGTTAGTACTTTCTGTATGGAGAAAGGTAGTGCGCAATGTAGGGGATAGGGAACGATCCAGACAGTGTAAATACGCCTTCCATGGGGCAAATAAGGTCTGGTTTCGCGTTGTTTCACGCGAACTGCGGCAGCACCCAGTACACTCTGTACTTTGACCCCGGTCCAGAAACGCAATAGCATGGAGCAGATCATATGCGCGAGTCGGCATGTATTAAACTACTCAGCCTCAGCATGATTATGATCACTATTTTGTTAGTAAGAGTTTAATATTCAATCCATGAGGTAATCTATTAGACTGTGGCTGTCATAAGCTGTCAAATGCAGCTCAACCGAGCTCAACGGCTCTGGCCCAAACTGAAATAAATCGAATGCTATTGGCTATTTTAAAAAGTGGGCGGGGCTGCTCGATATGGCTCGCCCTGATTTCCCCTTTCAGTTGAAATTACGTCACCACATAGAAGAACGCTGCGTGTTTCAAGGCACTTAAGTGGACCTTTAAAGAAAACCTAATTTTGACAAAAAAAATGGCATTCAACCTATTTTTCGATCACATGCACTACCTTTCAAAAGTTTGGGGTCAGTAAATGTTTATTCGCTCTTTTTTTTTTGAAAGAAATTAATAATTGTTACATTAATAAAAAGTGACATAATAGATTTACATTGCTAGAAAAGATTTATAGTTTGAATAATGTTGTTCTTGAAAGAAAAACATACAAGTTCAAAAAAAAAAAAACATTGGCGGCACAACTGTTTCCAAAACTGATAGTTCTACTAATAATTCAGAATATCATAATGATTTCTGAGAGAGCATGTGACACTTAAACCTGGGAAACTGCGTAACAGCTGATGAAAAATCAGCATTGCATCACAGGAATTTTTTTTTTTTTAAGTATATGAAACCATTAAAAAACATTATTTCTATTGTAATAACACTTTGTAATATTACAGTTTATTTTCTGTATTTTTGATCAAATAAATGCAGCCTTGACTTCATTAAAAAAAAATTGCAAGACTTACTGACCCCAAACTTTTGAACGGTAGTGTATATAAACTAAACACACACCCACCCATACTGTAATGCAGTTTGCCAATTACACGTTTATGATCTTACTTTAAATAATTCATCATTGCATATTATTATGGAGGACATTTATTTGTTCCCCATACACATTTTTTTTTTTTTTATGCCGGCAATAATTGTGTTCAATTAAAAGAGTTTAATAAGCATTTAAAAGTATTTTATATATTGCAATATTTATAGTGCTCCTCACATTATATTTATAGTATATTATATAGGTCAAGTGACTGTAATGTAGTTAACTACAATAAAATAGTACAAGCTTTACTGTGGATGTCAGCAGCCCTAAAGTCCTGGAAGTGCTTTTGAGCAGCTTCAGTGAGCCCAGACTTTGACAAGGTCAAAAAATCATTTCTTGTTTTAACTGGGAGCAGTTCTCATCATCTGCGCTTTTCTGGCCATTTACACTGGCAGAAACCCCACGTCTCGTCCCGCACGCATAAGATGAAGTGACGTGAGTAAACCAACACTGTTTCTACATCCTAATAAGGTTTAAATTGTGGTCGGGATATTGTCAGATTATGTCATGGGATGCCGGGTCTTACACGCCGAGTCCATCGAGACGCTGAATGAGCAGCGAGATCTTTTACAGCAATCCCCATTCAGGAATACCAGCGCCTGACCGCTCCTCCAAGACTTTACATCTGCTCAAATCGAGACTTGACCCGAGGGGTTTCAGTCCTATTACAATGAAAGCGCTCAAGTTATTTTCATTATGCTGCTTGAAAGGGATGTAGAATCAATTTTACAGTTTTTTACAGCTCTGTTTTATGAAAAAGTGAGTGAAAAAGAGCATGTTTTATCTCATAAATTCCAGGGATGGAGTGGAAGAGAAAGATCCCCACCTGGGTCAGACGACAGCAAAGCGGCATTTCTACGAGAGTTCAGGAGTCTGCGGTGTCTCTCTCTCGTCCTGCACGTGCGGGTTTGAAGCCTTGGACCGTGGTGAAGGGGTTATTCGAGCAGGTACCGAACAAAGCGGTGGGCCTCTTGTTTCTGAAGGCGCCGAAATTTCATTGGTGCAAATACAGCTGCTCCATTATTGCCCTTTCAGGCCACAGACTGACAGCATGACAGTTTCATTTGAGAGCGGAGGCTTTTAAAAGAGGCTCTGCAGACAAAAATTATTATTCGTTTTTTTTAACCACCTGCGTCTTTTAATGGCCGTTAAATGTGGTGGGTGCAAATTGTACAGGACATTCTTTCAGCAACATTTACTGGAAATTGTGATCTAATCAGAGAGAAATGTCAATGTGTTTTACGTTACAGTCTGATTAAATGCTAATATTCATGCTCATGTTCACTCAATACTCATGTGTTTAATAATGAGCACAAATTCTGTGCACATCTACAGTATATATATGTGTGTGTGTGTGTTTGTCTATCTGTATATAATATTTTTGGAATATTTTAAATCTTAATTCAAGGCTTATGTGTTTTTTTTGTTACTTTTTTTAAACATCTACAGGTGCAGCTCAAAAGAATGAAGTTGATAACAGCCTTTAGTCGTTTGCTGTAGTTCTCAACAAGTTTCAAGCATGTCTCCTGAGGAATGACAGCCCATTTTTTTCCTTAGAAAGGTCCTCCAGATTTGTTGGTCTTCTGGCACAAACTCTGGACTTTAGTGTGCCCCACAGATTTTCTATTGGATTCAAGTCTGGGCTTTGTGCAGGCCAGTCAAGTACACTCACTTTGCTCATTTGGAGGTATTTCTTCACCAGAATTGAGGTATGCTTTGGGTCGTTATCATGCTGGAAGACAAAATGTTTTCGTGTTTCCTTCGACCCTGACGAGATTCCCAGTTCCAAACGCACTGAAACATCCCCACAGCATTATACTCCCACCACCATGTTTCACTGTGGGAACGGTGTTCTTGGGGTTGAATGCCTCTCCCTTCTTTCTCCAAACATAGGCAACATCTCTATGGCCAAAAAGCTCTAGTTTTGTCTCATCTGACCAAAGGACACGTTTCCAGTATGTATCACATTCCCCCAGGTTGTCCTTAGCAAACTTCATTCTAGCTTGGAGGTCTTTCCTGGTCGGCAACCTTGCAGTTCATTCCTGTGCAGGGCTCTAGTGACTGTCTTCGTTGAGACATCAATTCCAGACTTGGCTAGGTCATTCACTAGTGTCTTGGCAGTTGTTCTTGGGTCTTTAGAAACCTCTCTCACTAGTATTCTTTCCAAAGTTTTTGAAATCTTTCGCTTCCTGCCTCTGTCCGTCTGGTTCTCCACTGTGTTGGTCTCTTTAAACTTCTTGATAATGCATCTCACTGCAGTTCTTGACACTTGAAAACTCTTTGATAAACGTGTGTATCCTCTCCATCCTTATGAGCATCCTTCTTTCTCTCAAGTCCAAACTAATTTCTTTTGTCTTTGCCACGATGACAGCGCATATTATTTTACTAGTTGTTTCGCAAGATACTAATCCTCAGCTTAAAGAGCAATTTAAAGGCTTAACTAGGTTAATTAGGTTAATCAGGCAAATTAGGTTAATTTGGCAAGTCATTGGACAACAGTGATTTGTTCTATAGCTAATCAAACTAATAATTTCTTAAGGGGGCGAATAATATTGACCTTAGCAGTTTTTTATTTATTTATTTTTTAATTATTTTATTCAAGCAACTATAAGAAATCAGACTGTCTCTAGAAGAAAAAAATAATAGGAAATAATGTTAAAACATTCTCTTTCTCTGTTAAACATCACTTGGGAAATATTCTAAAAAGAATGTAAGATTTCACAGGGGGGCTAATAATTTTGTCTTCAACTGTATATGTATGTTTTTATCATTTATAAAACACAAAAAAAATATTAGAAATTCTTCCTAAAGTTTAAAAAGAAAGTTGTCGGGTCATTACAGCAATATTTTATAGAAAGATGTTCTTTATAGACAGATTTAAGATATAATTTCAGGATTAACGGATTAACGTTTTATTACAATAAATAAACGTTTTATTACAATAAATTTTCACGTTTTTTATATATATTTTCAAAGTATACTAAATTTCTACAAAATGCTTTGTGGAAATGTAACTCCCTTTTTTGTTTGTGTTTTTGCAAATATTATGTATTATTATTATTGTTTCAAATCAAACTGTATTTAAGCCTCTCTTCCACAGTTTGTGATTCCACTTCTGTTGGCAGCACACAAGGGCTTCCTCAACACTCGCTCCATATGTCTCTCTCTCTCTCTCTCTCTCTCTCTCTCTCTCCTTCTCGTTCAGATGCTGTGCATTCTTGGGTTTGTTCGAGCGGATCCCTCCTCATGAGCGGAGGCCTGACTTTCCCAAAGCTGATATTAATATCACAGACCATTGTGATGGAGTTATTTTCATGGAAGCCCAGGAGGAAGTCACGTGACTCTAATTAGTCCCCGGGGGCCGCAGGGTCTCCATTACGTGCCTTGTTTTAACTCACATAACCATCAATGAAGTGGAAAGGCTGAGGAAGTAGCAATCACTGCGCCTGGGCGGCTGGTTTTATTTTAATGTTTTCTCGAGCACCTATTTTGTTAATGGGCCCAAAATCTGAGAAAAAAAAGTGTCTTCCCTCCTTTTCCCCCCTGACGTTTCTTCACTTTAAAAATGAGCAAACGCACATGTGAGCGTTTACACCGATCCACTAGCGGGAAGATTGATGATTCTGGGATTTGTTGGTTCACACCCTGTTCAACACATGGGGAAAAATTGGGAATGACGGACATACTCTGCTTTTTTAACCATTAAATGTGCCGTTCCTGTTCGGCAGTTGTATCTGTTAATATTAGTTAATGAACCTGAACTGAACTGACATGAACTTTATTAACTAATGTTAGCAAAAATAAATAAATACTGTAACAAATTGTTAGCTGATGTTAGCTGCATTAACTAATGAAAACTTGCTGAAAAGTACCATACCGTAAAAAGTTGACTTTAAAAAATTTCTGAATGAAAATCCTTTCTACATCAAGTTTTTCTTTTTACATCAAGACTTCTAGAGGGATTTTTACAACATAGGAACTGGAAAGTAGATGTTAAACATGTTTTATTTAAAACAATAAAAAAAAGGAAGTTCCGGAAAACATGACAAAAATGTCAGAAACCAAAAAACGAATTAAGTTAAAAAAATAAATATTCTTATTGTGGTATTTTGATGCAATAAACTATATAAATATATATAAATATATATTATTCTTATTTTTTTTATTTAATGTTTAATTAAATTACTTGACTTTTATTTGTAATTGTTTGCAAAAATTTACTTGCAATTACTGAGTGAAAATTCTTTCTACATCAAGTTTTTTCCCCTAGACTTTTATAATTCTTTGCAAAGTATTAACTGTAAACTAGATGTTTTTTTTACAGTTTAAAAAGTGAGTACCGGATAACATGACAAAAATGGCAAAACAAATTTTTTTAAATCACTTATGATTAAAGAGACTTTTATTTGTAATTTTTTGCAAAAAATTATTAGCAATTTCTGAGTGAAAATTCTTTCTAACATCGTTTTTTTCCCCTCAGACTTTTATTAATCTAGAGAGATTTTTACAAAATATTAACTGGAAACTAGATGTTAAAGATGTAGGAAAGACCTATCGAATTATATATAGAAAATATTCCAATTTCTTTTTTTTACAGTTTAAAAAGGAAGTACCAGAAAACATGACAAAAATGCAAAAAAAAAAAAAAAGATTTTAAATTCACTTATTGTGGTATTTTGATTAAAGAAACTATACTGTAAAAAATATTTCATGTTTAATTCAGTTGCTTGACTTTTATTTGTAATTGTTTGCAAAAATTTCTGAGTGAAATTTCTTTCTAACTTCATTTTTCCCCCCAAACCAGGGATTTTTACAAAATATTAACTGGAAACTAGATGTTAAAGATGTCAGAAAAACCTATAAAATTATATATCGAAAATATTTTCAAGAAAATCTTTTATTTTGAACTTTTTTTTAATTAAAAAAAAAAAAAAAAAAGTCACTTTATTGTGGTATTTTGATGAAAAAACTATATTGTATTTTTTTTTTTTTTTTTTTTTTTTTTTATGTTTAATTCAAATATTTTTATTTGTAATTGCAAAAATGTCTTTCTGAGTTTCTGAATTTCTGAGTGAAAATTCTTTCTACATCAAGTTTTATTTTTCCCCAGACTTATTTACAAAATATTTACTGGAAACTAGATGTTAATGGTGTCGAAAAAAAACTGTAAAATTATATATAGAAAATATTCCTAAGAAAATGTTTATTTGAAACATTTTAAATAAAAAGAACCGAAAAAAAACCTGACAAAAATGATCACTTTATTGTGCTACTTCAATGAAAGAAACTATAATGTATTATTTTATTTCATGTTTAATTCAAATACTTGACTTCTATTTGTAATTGTTTTCAAAAATGTATCAGCAGTTTCTCAGTCAAAATTGTTTCTGCACCAAAACTTTTAGAAATCTTAAATGATTTTTACAAAATTTTACTTGGAAACTAGATGTTAAAGATTTTATATAGAAATACTGCAAATATTTAAACATTTTAAATAGCAAGCACTGAAAAAAAAACATGACAAAAAAAGGTTTTAATTTCGCTTTATTGTTGTATTTTGATAAAAGAAACTATACCTTTTTTTTTTAATTTCATGTTTAATTAAATTACTTGACTTTTATGTGTAATTGTTTGCAAGATTTCTTAGCAATGAGTGAAAATTGTTTCTACACCAAATTTTCTTTTAGAACTTCTATAAATCTAAAGCAGTTTAACAAAATATTAATAGAAACATGGAAACTTTATTATCAATTAAAAAAAATATTCATAAAGTTCACTCCAACGTTCGCTTTGAAGTAAACTGTACAGTAAAAGGATTTTTTGAAATTGTAAATAAAACCAGTTTTGTTAGAGCATGTTGTACAGGAAAATACTATTTCAGCCTTTCTACTTCAAAAGTAATTTCTTTGTGAAATTTACTTGCAGTTTCTGAGGGGAAATGATTTCAGCTGTTATTCAAATAAACAGCATAATATGACCCATATTCTGCTCAAGAACAGCGCAGCGAACAGATTTTCTCGGTCAGAAAGGTAGCTACTTAAACACGTGACAGCAATAACAGACAGTGCCACATGCACACTTCCCATAATTCTGTGAATTCACCTCTCTTCCTGACCTAATAGCTTCCATTTACCGCTGGGCCCGTTCCAAGGGAAAGTGCAGAGTTGGGCCAAAATTGGCGGACAGCTACTGATGAGATCTGCCGAGTCCAAAAATGTGAGTGTAATAAAACAACGGCATGAGGAAAAGCTGGACGTCCTCCTGGGCTGCATTAGCGAGGTGAGATTATTCTGAAATTAGACATTCTCAAATGACACGCTTTGGAAGGCATTAAGGAAGACGGACGGTGTGCTTTCGAGTGTTGGGGAAATAGAGGAGGATGAACTGTCTGAATAACAATATGGCGGACGGGAATAGAATTATTCTATATAATTGTTCCAGATTCTTTAATTGGTCACGGCCTGAACGCAATGTGCTGAAATGAACAAATGTCGTTCTCTGTATTTCAGCGGCCCATACGGTAAAACAATGAGAGGCCGAGGACGTATCGTGTTGAATCTCTTCCTTGGATCACGCTCGGGATGTATTTATGGTTTTTCCTTTAGCAGCGAGCGGGTCAGAGGGCGACGTGAGGTCCTGACAGAACACAATCATCCATTAACGCTTAAACAGACATGAATGGAAAAAGGCAAGCAGTTCAGGGTCATCAAATCAGATCCTACTTATGCAACAAAAGCATTACCACATGGAGGACGGAAAGCAGAGTCACAATTTTTTTCTACAGCAACACATGTTCAAACCCACAATATACAAGATAGATATGTGTGTGTGTGTGTGTGTGTGTGTATATATATATCACACAGTTAAATATCACAGATATGACTCCCATGAGTCAAGGTCAATTCAGTCATTAAGAAAACTTTAGTCATACTAAAATACCCTCTTAATAATTAATACTAAAAATGTTGCATATATAATTAATTGTTAATGATTTATTTTTAAAAAATGAAATACATATATTTCAAAAAGTTTCAAAAATGTAGAATATAAATATACATATTAAATATTAATAAAAAATAATTAATAATTTAATTATATTAAATATATTTATAAAATAATTAAATATATATAAAATTCATCATATATATATATATATATATATATATATATGTAAATTAATAGAATTAAAATTGTGTGTGTGTGTGTATAAAATATGAGTGAGTAGAAAATAAATAATTTATTAAAAAATAATTTACTAAATAATTTTATAATTTATTTATCATCATGTTTCTAAAAACATTTTATTTCTTTTATTTTTTTCTTTCTTTTATTTCTATATATTTATAATTCATGTAAATAAATTAGTGTGTATATATATATATATATATAATTAAAATCTATTCTATACATATACATAATTCTTTAATCACAATGTTTCTAAAAATGTAGAATTTCAATATATATATAAAATATCTACATTTCCAAATAAATAAATTTTTATTAGAATTAGAATGAATATATATATATATATATATATATATATATACTACCGTTCAAAAGTTTGGGGTCAGTAAGACTTGCAATTTTTTTTAATGAAGTCAAGGCTGCATTTATTTAATCAAAAATACAGAAAATAAACTGTAATATTACAAAATGTTATTACAATAGAAAATAATGGTTTTTATTTTCATATACTTTAAAATATAATTTATTCCTGTGATGCAATGCTGATTTTTCAGCTGTTACTCAGTTTATAGTTTTATTCAAACTATAAATCTTTTCTAGCAATGTAAATCTATTATGTCACTTTTTATTAATGTAGCAATTTATTCATTTC
Source organism: Cirrhinus molitorella (assembly GCA_033026305.1). Taxonomy (NCBI): domain Eukaryota; kingdom Metazoa; phylum Chordata; class Actinopteri; order Cypriniformes; family Cyprinidae; genus Cirrhinus; species Cirrhinus molitorella. The sequence goes on along the minus strand of CM065133.1, from coordinate 19,055,185 downwards.
TTTCAAAAAAAAAAAAAAAAAGAATGAATAAACATTTACTGACCCCAAACTTTTGAACAGTAGTGTATATATATAATTTATTTTCCTATTATTCATAATTTATATATATATATATAAAATATGAATAATTAAGAAAATAAAAAATATATAAATTATTTATCATAATTATGCTCTAAAACCTTAGAATTAATCATTAATCATGGTTATGTCTCTAAAAATTTGAATTTAAATATATATGAAATACACAAAGTATTAGAAATTACATATATACACATTGAAATATTATTATTAATATTAATAAAATATATATAAGCCATAATAAGCCATTTTATTTGATTATTATTATTATTATTACTACATGACTTAATAACACACACACACACACTCTATTAACTTAACATATAGTTAATTATATAGAAATTACAAATAAGTTATTCTTGATTATATAATAATGCTTCCATTGTCCTCATTTGTAAGTCGCTTTGGATAAAAGCGTTTTCAAATTGACTAAATGTAGAAAATGTAAATGTATATATCAATGGGCCAGTTGAAGATGAGGTCATTTAAATTAACTGACTAGAAATGCAATCAAAACAAACTTTCAATTTTGTTTTAAAACTTTAGTTTTGATTTTGGTTTAATATGTTTTGGGAAAAAGTCTTGAAACTATAGATAGATAGATAGATTTTTAGATAGACTCTTTCTAGGCCATATGTTGTTTTGAGCGGTCCAAATATTTCAGTATCCTGTTCTGACCTCAGCAGAAATGTTGGAGGTCTCATAAATGTGAGCTCTGAAAAGCACCTTTGATACAGAGAGCCGTGGAAAATCATACACGCTTCACATCTGCCGCACATAAAGCTCCTGTAAACCGCCTAACGTTTGCCTTATGAATGTCAGCTCCACGCCGCGCGGTGTGTTTGCGTAAGATGTCCATCCCGCCTCACAGGCACGTTAAACGGACACACGTAGCCCTCCGAGCGCCGCGTCCCGTCCTCCCGCTGCTCGGCCACCGGACGGCCGCAAATGTAAGATCCACATTGAGGCCTGCGACACACACTGGCCCCTTTCAAATCCGCCGGGCCCCGCATTAACTGCGGCAGGTGCAAGGGAGCGCGGCTTGTTTTCCTTCACGGGCTCCTCAGGAAATCATAAAGCAAATATATTGCTGGGGGACGGTTTTCGGGGTGCCCTGTGAGCAAACTGAAAGGGGAAATGGATCAACGCTCGGCCACTGAGGACGGTAAATCAACGGGCCAAAAGGAGAGCTGAATGTACTGTGGTGGCCCCTGGGGGCCCGAGCCCAAGGCCGGGGTTTCTGTCAGTCAGGGCCTGGTGTTAATGTCAAAGCCAGCTGGGTTTGGCAGGGCCGCAGATGAGATCGAGATGTGCGTCGATTGCAGGAACTCCACTAGAGGCCATCGTGTCACAGGAAAAGCAGATCAAGTCAGGGATGATTTGCATCCGATGCAGTTCGACAAAGAGATAATAAAGATGACAAACACACTTAGTGTTTTTGACGTTCGGAAAATAGTCAAAACATCTTCTCGGCTCGTTCTCAACAACCCGTTTTACACTTTAAAAGAAGATGGTTCTTTAAAGATTCTTCTCATGTAGAACAACCATAGCATCCTGAAGAACCCTTAGGTTAGAGGTTAGGGCTCTTTATTCCCGCCCTTTTGTTTTTCAAATCTGTAACTGTCAAAGCACCTCATGGACACTTTTCACAAGACTGTGATGACGCATTTAACGGTCATCAGCATCATTAATCCTCTAAAGTTTTATATATATATATATATATATATATATATTTTTTTTTTTTTTTTTTTTTTTTAAATGTATGTACATTTATAACACTATAATTTGTATTATATTACCTCTGAATCAAAATACAAAATTAAAACTAACCATTTCATTCTTAAATGGTTCTTTGTTTTAGAGTTTAGGTTTTTTTTATTCCCGCCCTTTTGTTTTTCAAATCTGTAACTGTCAAAGCACCTCATGGACACATTTCACAAGACTGTGATGACGCATTTAACGGTCATCAGCATTATTAATCCTCTAAAGTTTTATATTTTTATTTTTTTTTAAATGTATGTACATTTATAACACTATAGTTTGTATTATATTACTTTTGAATCAAAATACAAAAAAAATAAATAAATAATAATTAAAACTAACCATTTCATTCTTAAATGGTTCTTTGTTTCAGAGTTTAGTTTTTTTTTATTCCCGCCCTTTTGTTTTTCAAATCTGTAACTGTCAAAGCACCTCATGGACACTTTTCACAAGACTGTGATGACGCATTTAACGGTCATCAGCATCATTAATGCTCTAAAATTTTATATTTTTATTTTTTTTAAAATGTATGTACATTTATAACACTATAATTTGTATTATATTACCTCTGAATCAAAATACAAAATTAAAACTAACCATTTAATTCTTAAATGGTTCTTTGTTTCAGAGGTTAGGGTTCTTTATTCCCGCCCTTTTGTTTTTCAAATCTGTAACTGTCAAAGCACCTCATGGACACTTTTCACAAGACTGTGATGACGCATTTAACGGTCATCAGCATCATTAATCCTCTAAAATTTTATATATATATTTTTTTTTAAATGTATGCACATTTATAACATTATAATTTGTATTATATTACCTTTGAATCAAAATACAAAAAAAATACAAAATTAAAACTATCCATTTCATTCTTAAATGGTTCTTTGTTTCAGAGTTTAGGGTTTTTTTATTCCCGCCCTTTTGTTTTTCAAATCTGTAACTGTCAAAGCACCTCATGGACACTTTTCACAAGACTGTGATGACGCATTTAACGGTCATCAGCATCATTAATCCTCTAAAATTTTATATTTTTATTTTTTTTTAAATGTATGTACATTTATAACACTATAATTTGTATTATATTACCTTTGAATCAAAATACAAAAAAAATGCAAAATTAAAACTAATCATTTCATTCTTAAATGGTTCTTTGTTTCAGAGTTTAGGGTTCTTTATTCCCGCCCTTTTGTTTTTTAAATCTGCAACTGTCAAAGCACCTCATAGACACTTTTCACAAGACTGTGATGATGCATTTAATGGCCATCAGCATCATAAATCCTCGAAAGTTTTATATTTTTATTTAAAAAAAATTGTATGTACATTTATAACAATTTGTATTATATTACCTTTGAATCAAAATACAAAAAAAATACAAAATTAAAACTAACCATTTCATTCTTAAATGGTTCTTTGTTTCAGAGTTTAGGTTTTTTTTATTCCCGAGCTTTTGTTTTTCAAATCTGTAACTGTCAAAGCACCTCATGGACACTTTTCACAAGACTGTGATGATGCATTTAACGGTCATCAGCATCATTAATCCTCTAAAGTTTTATTTTATTTTTATTTTTTTTAAATGTATGTACATTTATAACACTATAATTTGTATTATATTACCTTTGAATCCAAATACAAAAAAATACAAAATTAAAACTAACCATTTAATTCTTAAATGGTTCTTTGTTTCAGAGTTTGGGGTTCTTTATTCCCGCCCTTTTGTTTTTCAAATCTGCAACTGTCAAAGCACCTCATGGACACTTTTCACAAGAAAAGCTTTTCAGTACTTATCTCCTCTTCACCACCAAGTAAGTAACAAAAATGTTTTTTGTTTGTTTGTTTGTTTTAGCAAAAACAAATGGATGGAGACACATTGTAACTCTAAACTCAACTGTGTATTTCAGATGCATCACATCCTACATCTTTCATAATCTGCAGAGAGAACAAGCCACTCAATCACACCAAAATACACATAATGATGGACTTTCAGGCATTATAGAAGATTATGAAAGTACAGTATTTCACTGGAACTTGGTCTTTAAATTTTCTGTTTCTGTTTTGTTTTACTTCAGTATTTTTTATGTTCAATATTAATAAATAATATATACAAATAATCTTAATAATAATCATATACATATATTAATATCATCAATATCATTAAAGATGTTATTTATAACACCATTAAGGTACTATATAGCATTTTCAAAGCATGGTTCTTTATGGAACCCAAAAAAAGGGTTCTATTTAGCACCAGAAAGGGTTCTGCTATTGTTACAAGATTGTTTAGAGCCATTTTTCTTAAGACCGTATTTTTGTCATGGCATGAGTGAAACCACATAGAAATGATACATTTATTTGACTTGAATTTCTCCTAGTGTATCTGTGTTTCAGAACTGAATCGTTTGTGGTGGATTGTGAGGGATTTGCACACTTCTGAGGTGGCGTTTTGACCAGGACACAGAGGTTAAAGGTCAAGTTCAACATGTATCCCAAGGGTGATGCTTCTTTTTCAAACCTATCCTTATTTGAAGTTATTGCAATAAGGATATTTTTTTCTAGCTGATATTTAAGTGGGCAGTAATGTTTCAAAATATTTACATATTTAAAGTTCAAATGTTATTTATGTCTTGGACATCTTAAAAACTGATGTGACCCTGGACCACAAAACCGTGTCTTAGTCCTAAGAGGCACGGCTATATTTGTAGCAATAGCTATAAATAAAGTTGTATGAGTCAAAACTTTTCTTTTATGCCAAAAATCATTAGGATATTAAGTAAAGATCATGTTCCATGAAGATATTTTGTACATCCTACTTTAAATATATCAAAACTTAATTTTTCGATTAGTAATATGCATTGCTAAGAACTTAATTTGGACAACTTTAAAGGCAATTTTTTGCACCCTCAAATTCCAGATTTTCAAATAGTTGTATCTCGACCAAATATCGAATCCTTTCCTAATTGACCATTGACCATACATCAATGGAAAGCTTATTTATTCAGCTTTCATATGATGTATAAATCTCAATTTCAAAAAATTAAGCCTTATGACTGATTTTGTGGTCCAGGATCACATATTGTTCAAAATTTAGGACAGTAAGACTATGATCTTTACTGAGGACCCAAAAGCCACCAATATTGTATAACCTAAACTAAATTAACCAGTATTAAATGACTAAACATATATTGGATTTGTTTGTTAACATCAGATGTAAAGTAGTTTGATAATTGGAAAAAATGTATGTTAGAGAGAAGTGTTGCTGATATATATTAAAATATGGGGGGAAAAAAACACTTATATGGGCCATTATATCCAAGGTACACATTTCTAGTTGTGCAGTTTGCTCATATTGTATTTTCAGAAAGTTTTTAAATATTTCTCTTCTCCCCAAATTTGTCACTACACTGTAAAAAAACAATTTGTTAAGTCAACTTAAAATAATTTGTTACCTGGCTGCCTTAAATTTTAAGTTCGGTCAACTCAAAAAAAAGTTTAGTCAACTTTAAATATTAAGTTTTACTAAGTGACAACTAGTCCCAAGAAGTCCTCGCTGCAGCCAACTAGTCGGCAGCAGAGTAACAAACACAGCTGTTTAGGTTAACAAACAATTTTTTAGTTTAGTCAACTCGAATATCTAAGTTGTCACTTAGTACAACTTAACATTTCAACTTGAATAAACTTATTTGAGTTGACTGAACTTAATTTTAAGGCAGCAGGGTAACAAATTATTTTAAGTTGACTCAACAAATTGTGTTTTTTTTTTACAGTTTAGTAATTTAATAAGGGTAATATTGACCTATTATATATATATATATATATAATTGTTGATCATACTGATTTTAAAGTTAAGGATTCATTAGTTTGAATATACATTGAACCAAAAAATATCATAACATCTTTTTTTTTGACAAAGCATCCCATGTTTCAGTAGTGACTAGACATTTTCTGTAGTGACAGTAATGCTTTGGTAGCAGCCACATCACATTACAGAATTTTAACTTGCATACTAAAGCACTACTAAAACATACTAAAATACTAAAGATTTGCATAACTGTACAAAAATATTGTTTACTTCCTCCAAATATGAGGATTATGTGTTTTCCCAAAACAATGGTGACATGTTGCAGTTGTGATTTCAATAGTGACAATTTTAAGGACCATTAAGGACAATTTTAGATACTTTTGAAGCTAGCTCAAAGATGCTAATCAGCAAATGGTTAGCTAGCAGAGTTCTGAACAGTGGTACACATTTAAAAACTAAATGTTATGGAATAACTCCCAAAAAAGTGGTTTAAATTGAAAAAAAAAAAGTGTTTGGTAATGACGTTCCTTAAAGTTAGACACACATTTTTCACCTTCTTGAAAATATTTACCTCAAACTGATGGGACCTATCTACTCACACATTGTAGCTATGTGAGAGAGTGACACAGGAATATTTCCTGATCATAAATTTAGGGGTGTAGTTAAAATCAGTCTCAACCAATCAACTAAAACATACACCGTTTTGGTAGTAACGAGAAAAATGTGGAACATACATAGTTTTCATACATACACATATATATATATATCAACATGTCCTCCAACTTATATGCCTGACGTAAGTCGTTTTCACAAATCCTTAAAATATGTCTCCATAGAGCGTATACAACAATTGCTCCCCTATCAGCGACAGGTGTCCAATGCGCTTTTAGGATTATGTGTAGCTCAGTTGGTAGAGTGTTGCACTACAAAGTGGTGTAATCATACAGGTTCAATACCAGAGAACATACAAGTTCGTAGCATTGTTTTTTTTTTTGGAATGTGCACTATAAATCATGATTTTGCTCTATTTCTGTAAGGGGTAGGTTTAGGGTGGGGTTAGGTGTGGTCATTCATACGAATTACACCTAGTAAAATATGTCTGAATTACAGTGAGATCGATGTAAAAACTCATACGTCATTTCATGACGTCAGATCCAACGCAACACTGTCATTATTTGTAATTAACTTTAAAACCTAAAAATGGGTCGTATAAGGTGAATAAAAAAACGTAAAATTGGGTCGTATATATATATATATATATAAAGCTGGGTAGTAACTGATTACATTCCCCCTAATTTCTCTTTTTCATTTAAATTTTTCCTTTCTAAAATAGCCTACCGATTATATACATTCAAAAAGTCCAGTTTTGTGGACATTCACACATAGACTAGTTATTAGTCAGGTGGAAACAGCATTTGATCACTGGATTTACAAAAGAGATTTCAGGATTCCCCCATTCATTAAGATGGACTTGGTCTTGTATGAGCTGTCGGAGGCGTTGCAAATATTACCACCAAGTAAAGAGACATTCCTTGAAAAGGACTTTGTTTTAAAATGATTTGTTCTCATTTTATTTTTTTAATGATTTAATTAATTGTTAGCTTTTCATTAAACCCACAAACCCTCTGCAGTTCATGTTCAAACCCTAGTTTGGGAAACCTTGATGTAATAAAATGTTTAATGCACTTCATGTTGTTAATTACAATGAATAGAACATATTTTCTTTCTCTTTGCATTTTTTACATGATTATGCAAGATAATCCTATTTAAATCAACGTGATAAATGAGTTAAGTCAAAAGTAATCTAAAAGTAATCTGATTAGATTACCTAAAATATGTAACTGATTATATAACTGACTACAATTTGTGTCATGTAATCTGGAATCAGTAACTGATTACAATTTTTATTCTGTATATATATATATATATATATATATATATATTAACTTCACTTTTTAAATGAATTAAAAAAGATACTTTTAAAAACAACAATGGAAAAAAAAAACAATTATTTCAATCATTTTCATAAGTTGAAAGTTAGGGGTTAGGGTTCAGGACAGCCACCTCCCAACTGAAAGTACCCCAAAAAATAAAGATTTGAAATATATTAAGTTTACTGATATTTTAAATGTTTTGTGGGTTTTAGTAGATAACAGAAGGATCTTAGTAAACATCTAAGGTTTGAATCCTTAAATGATTTTTAAATGTGGCCAGTTCTGTAGAATGGTTCATGTAAGTTATATAAAAAATTAAAGACATAGGGAAAATTGTGATATTTGGTAGTTTAAAAATCTGTGAAAGGCAATAAGATGGCCAAATACATGGAAAGACCTGTAACCTTTATGCAATATAACCATCATTAAATGACACTGTTTTGACATTGACCATTAGATGAAATGTAATTTACGAGGCAGAGCAAGTTATTTTATTCTGAAGAATGATTAATGATTCATTGGAATAACATCCACTTCTGAATCATTTGCAATAAGACCAGAAACATTTATAAAGAGAGTAAACAGATTCAGTTTTAATCTCACGTTGACTCTCAAGCCTTTGCATGAATCGTGATATTTGATTGGCCACTGTGAATAGCCCATGCAGCTCATCTGACAGTTTTTCCACCAGCACTTTTCATGTCATCTGCATTCATTTCAGTCTCAACTGATCGCTGCTGTTGCGTATCAGGTTACTAGTTCTCCAGCCAACTCACTCCCACTGAAATCTCCCTTCCTCTTACACAAACATATAAATGCCACCCAAAGCCTTTCAATTGCTATGATCTTCTCCATTCTTTCTTGCGGCCAAAGGATTCACTCACGCTAAAATGAATATCCCCATTATTTATGTGATGTTCCAGCATTTGTACATTGTAAAGTTTACCGCATTCGTTTTCAAGCTTTGTTCGTAAGTTAATAAGTATTTTTTTTTATTTTGCATGAATTGCAACTGGTTCACATGTGAAGGTAAAAGAGGATTGCAGTCACACCCATCGTGTAACGCTATACCTTCCCTGGACGGGCCTTTCAGGGCTTTTAGACACAAGTTGTCTTGGCTTTTCGTCTGATTGAGCGATTCAACACATCATATATAGAAACAGCTGTGCTACAAATGAGCCCCTGCACAGTGACTTTGATAAATGTGCTGAATTGACTGCATACAAACCCTTAGGACGACGGCCTCCTGCGATTTCCTTCCCCCCGTCAGGTTAAACGTCTCTTAACAACACGTATGTCTGTTTCAATGCGCTCCTCGTACAGCGCTCTATCACCGAGCTGGAAGCGAATTATGAAAAACTCTGACATTACAGGGAAGTGCAATTCAAGCTGTGTAAATATGAATTCATATACAGACCACCGTCCTCAAGAGCGGTTTAAATCATAAGCACATTAGGCATTGTACATAATCCCAGCCGCACGTATAAATCACTGCAGTGCTGCAGTAATGAGTGGTAATGCTGGGAATACACTAACTATGAGAGTGTTCAGTGTTCATGACCTCTTCATGACAAATGCTTTACTGTGTTTCTCTCATAGCCATAGGACAAATGTTTCGCATTCACCCCATACTGCAAAAATAAATCTGGCATGTATAAAATATATTGAAATAAAGTGTTCATATTGGGTGTTTCTACTTGTTTTTATTCAGTTTTAAGGTGCTGTAAATTTAATCAATTCTCTTGTCACCGTAAGCTAAATTTTCAGCATTACTCCAGTCTTCAGTGTAACATGATCCTTTAGAAATCATTCTAATATGCTAATTTGATGTTCAAGAAACATTTATTATTATTATCAATATTTAAAAGAGTCGAGTAATTTTTTTATGGATTCTTTGATTAATAGAAAGATCCAAAGATCAGCATTTATCTGAAATAAAACACTTTTGTAACATTATACACTATACCATTCAAAAGCTTGGAGTGAGTATGTGTGTGTGTGTGTGTGTGTGTGTGTGTGTATACATATACATATATAGGGAAAGAAATAGAAATTGATACTTTTATTTAGCAAGAATGCTTTAAATTGATCAAAAGTAATGATAAAGGTATCATCACCTGAGCATCAAATCATAATATTAGAATGATTTCTAAAGGATCATGTGACTGGAGTAATGATGCTAAAAATTCAGCTTTGAAATCACAGGAATGAATTACATTTTAATATATATTCAAATAGAAAACAGTGATTTTAAATAGTAAACATATTTCACAATATTACTGTTTTTGCTGTACGTTGGATCAAATAAATGCAGGCTTGCGTTGTAAAAAAAAACATTAAAAATATTACTGTTCAAGAACTTTTGACTGGTATGTATGGTGCAACTTGTTTTGTTGTGTATTGATAGTTCTAGTAATAAAAAAATCACAAATTTAACATTAATACATGATGACTGTAACCGTGTGTTCAACTCATAAATACAGTATTTGAATGGATACCCTTACAAAAATTAACTATGGTTTTACTAAAAATAAAAACAAAAAGCCATGGTTATTGTAATTAAACTATGATAACTACAAATTAACCATGGTTTTGCTACACTAACCATAGTTTAACCATGGTATTTGTAGTAAAACTGTGGTTACACCAAATATGTAATAAAGTTACACATTTACTATAATAAAACCATGATTATTTTTGGTAAAAGCCATTATTGTATAAAGAACAATGTGTCAAAAAACGCGTTTTATGTATCTGAAATGATGGTAAAGTGGAAGATGCGCGAACGTCGAACGCACGTCACGCGCTCTGGGCGGGAAAAGAGCGCGAAGGTCACGTGCGGGGAAAAGGCGGCAGGATTGAACTCGTTTCGTGATCGGCAGTGAAGAACTGGTTGTAAATACATCGGAGTCATCGATATCGAAATGTCTGTTCATCTCGTCTGTTGATTCAGGTGAGGTTCACACAGATGCCTTTCTTTTTCACACTTGGTTGGATGTTCTCGCGACGCGTTTGTCTCATTCTCTCACAGTCATTTAGTTAGCTGTGTAGATTCGGTTGTTTATACAAACTAAAATGACGTTTGAAGCAGTTTGTAGTGAATTTTATGACATGGGTTATGGAACAGAACAAAACTCTTATTTATATTTAGGTTATCTTTCTTGGAGTTATACAGCATTTCAGCGCTGTGGAATACTCGATTCTAATTGGTCAATCGCGGTATGAAATTACTAATAATGGCTGCTCAAACTGAAACTGCTGTCATCTAGCGTCGTAATTAGGTCTATTTATTTTTTTTATAAAAGGAGGACTGGTTTATTCATATTTTATTATTGCTAGGGCATTGGAATAGACTCTTTGTAATGGACACTTTTTTTCTTAGGAAAAGCTTTGAGGTAATGGACATTTTAATCTTAACATACATTTTGCAATAATGGCTGGGTGTCTGTATTGTTACTTGTAGTTCATTTAGCTTATCTTATCAATTATTTATTTAAAAAAAGGTTTACTTTTTAGTTAGGTCTATTTGACAGAAATATTAGGCTAATATCTTAATTAATACTGCACATACATATCTATCCACCTATTAACTTTAGTTTGTCAAAATATTGTGCCCTTTTCTGCTTAATAACTCCTTCTCTATATGATTTAAGCAGCTTCCACACATTTTTTCCATGGTTTAGGTGGCATAAATTAGCAGAACAATGTACACAGTAGTACATTAATGTGCATACCATGCTGTTGTTTACACCAGAGTATCGCCAATATGGCTGTGCATCTGTGTAACTGACCAAATTGTGACATGTTTTTGTGTTTGTGACAGTATAGTGTGATTTTATATACTTCACAAGATGTTAATTGATGCACTGGAGTGGTGTGGATTATTTATGGATTATTGTGATGTTTTTATCAGCTGTTTGGACTCTTTTCATTCTGACAACACCCATTCACTGCAGAGGATCCATTGGTGAGCAAGTGATGGAATGACACATTTCTCCAAACCTGTTAAGGAAACAAACTCATCTACATCTTGGATGGCCTGAGGGTGAGTACATTTTCAGCAAATTTTCACAATTCATACGTCACAACATTCAGCGTATGTTTTTGGAGTATATGAAAACATGCACACATTTCTTATTGAGGCCTGAAATAGACTACAGTCACACTTCAGGTGTTTATGACTCTGATTATTAGCTAAATGAGAACATTATAAGCTTCTAAGTTGTTGCAACCAAGTGTTGTAGATGGGTTTTGGTTCACACGGCCAGTGTATATTTTTATACGTTTATGAAATGGCTTTTAAGGCGAGAACTTCTTGTTTCATGAAACCAACCTTTCTATCTTGCCCAGTCTACGGTGACACATCTTCACAATAATTGCGGTTTGCATTTAAGTGTTGCAACTCTTACGATATGATCTAAACATTTCAACGGCCGGCCAGCGATGTTGCAACTTATTGGAGGTGTCTTGAAAGAGAACTGAAACCCCTCATTTTAGAGTAGGCAGCTGCCTATGTGTACATGTCCTTGGTTTCTTACTGTGTGAAAGTGGTTGTAACTTCTCTAAATCACCAGAGCATCAGGTAACCATAGGAGAGAGAGAATTTTCCTTCGAAAATCTTTGAAAGGAGCGAAAAAGCATGTGCGTTAACCATGCACGACTCCTTAATTTGTTTTATCTCACGTATTGGTAACTCCCATCTAAAAATACTCACATAAACATGTCTTTTTTTGTCCGAAGATCTTCGATTAGCGAAACCACAGTGATTGTTCCAGCTTTTCTCCAAGCAACTGTATTAATACCACTGTGGCAAATTAACTTCCCTATTCTGGAAATGACACATTGTCTCATCTTCCTGTTTCTCTTTATCTGAGTCTTTGCACATCGATTATCACACACATTGTCATTAACTGTGTGTTTTTGGTGGAGCCAGATAGAGGAAGTGTGTTTCTAAGTCAGTGTTAAGAAATTGTTAGCACTTCATCAGTATCTTCTATTAATATTTGAGGGTGTAATAATTCATCATTGTGAAACGTGTTCTTTTAGGCGTTAGTCGACCTCCTGACCCTCAAGTTTTATAAATGGTAATCAGATTCAGCCTTGTGATAATTAATTACACATTCGTAGCCTTAGATATGGAGTTAAATCAACTTTTCTAGCATTACCTTCAGACAGACTCTGAAATGCAAGCTAAAATTTCAGATTTTCAACACAAAGTTGTGTGGCCTGTATCAGACCCTCCAAAACTGACATGCGTTTGTTAAAACCCTGTGTATTTTTACTGTATAATATTTCTTTACATATTTTAAATGTATTAGAGTATATACAATACCATTCAAAAGTTTGGTTTCGGTAAGATTTTTAAAAATGTTTTTTTAAGTATTCACCAAAGGCTGTATTTATTTAATGCAAATGCTGTAAAAACAGTTAAATATTATTATAATTTAAAATAACTGCTCTCCATTTGAATGTATGTTCACATTTCATTTATTTCTGTGATCAAAGTTGAATTTTCAGCATCATTACTCTAGTCTTCGGTGTCACATGATCCTTCAGATCCTTCTAATTGTCACGTGTTGTGTATGGGAGGACAAACGAGGAGAACGAGGTTGAGATCAGGAACAAAACAAGTATAATAACAAAATCCACAGAATAAATCCAACAAGAGACAGGCAAGGAGACACGCACACAAAGACGAGAACGGACCACCAAACACTGAACAGAATCCAACTTAAATAGGGTGGTTAACAAGACACAGACAGGTGAAGGCACTTAACTGATAATGACTTAATTAGGGGTGGAGACAGGAACAAAACCAAATAAGGGCAAACAGGAAGTGGAAGGAACCAAAGACAAACAGGACTAAACCAAATCAAAACACAACAAAAAGAGTCCCAAAACCTGACATAACTCCCCCCCTCCCGGAAGGCACGTCCTCGCGCCGTAAACAAAAACATGGGGGGGTTTGGGTGGGGGCTCAGGAGGGGGACGGACATCCGGGAGGAGGAGAACAAAGGGAGTCCAGGGAGGAGATGATGGAGGGAGGAGCCAGGGAGACGACAGGAGTGTCCAGGGTGGAGCAGCAGGAGGGAGGAGCCAGGGAGACGACAGGAGTGTCCAGGGTGGATCAGCAGGAGGGAGGAGCCACGGAGAAGACAGGAGGGAGCTGAAGCAGGAGGGGCCAGGGGGAACCCAGGCCACAGCCGAGATGGCAGCCCACGGTGGAGTCGACGGAGGGAGGAGCCATGGTGGAGGAGGGGCTGATGACTCCACCGGGCTCCCTCGTCCCTACGGCGGCGGAGCAGGTGGAGCCCGAGGCGGAGACGGAGAGCCGAAGATCCGGGGCGACACCGAGGATCCGGAGGGCCAAGGCGGAACAGATGGCACCTGCGACCAAGGCGGAGGCGGAGAGCCGGAGAGCCGCAGTGGAGCCGGAGCGATCGAGAACCGAGGCGGAGCTGGAGGGAAGGAGGAGTCCAGCCGAGCCGGAGGGACGGAGCGACGAGGCGCAGCCGGAGGAGTGGAGTCCAGAGGCGATGGCAGGGTGACGACTGACCGGGGCGGAGCCGTAGGGACGAGGGAGCCCGGTGGAGCTGGTGGATCGACGGGCGACGGTGGAGATGAGGGAGCTAGGTGCCATGGTGCAGCCGCAGGGTCGGAGGGCCGAGGCGGAGTCCAAGGATCGGAGGCTGGAGATGGAGATGAGGGATCCTCCGGACTCAACGCCAACGGAGCTGGAGATGGGCAGACCAGCGGCGAGCCCACGCCACAGATGGTGAGCTGAGCGGTGGGACTGACGAGATCCAGTGGAGTGGGCGTTGAGGCAGGAAAACAGTCAATGAGAGGAGGCGGGAGAGGGAGGCTGGGTGGGATTTTTTGTTCGTTCAAGTGTTCAGAGGATGACAGAAGGGAAATAGATAAACCAGTGTCCAAGTCATGTAATTCCCCTGAGTCCAGGTATAGCTCACCCCCAGCAGTGGCGGCGTAGGCGGGGCTTTCCGTAGCCCCCGCAATCTCCACAGTTGCCGGCTCTCGCACCTGGTCAGACGTTGTAGGCTCTGGCTCCGGGACGATCGTCCGCTCTGTCACCTCTGGTGGTGATGGCTCAATGATCGCGGCAGGCTCTGGCTCTCCGTCTGCGGTGGGCTCGGGCAGCTCCGTCACGGGTGATGGTGGGCTGGGCTCTGGGTCCGGAGTGGCACTGGCGAGGTCCTCCTCGGGGCAGACGGTGAGGGGGGAACCGTTTCTCGCCAGCGTCCACTCCACGAAGGCGGCAAAGTCCGCTCGAGGACCATCTTCGGACGACAGTGCTCTGCACGCGGTGTTAAGGCTGGCATCGTAGAATGCGCAGAGCACGTCGTCCGGATAGCTGGTATAGTTTGCGAGGGATATAAACAGTCTTGTATGGTCCTCGAGCAAGCTTTCCCCCTGCTTCAGCAGGAGAAGGAGATATTCAGGACGGCACAGGGGGCTCATGATGAAAAAAAAACCTCAAAATAAAACACTGGACAAAAACGAAAACAAAAGACGGGGGTAAAACACGCAGAAATACTGTTTAAGTCCGTTCTTCTGTCACGTGTCGTGCGGGGGAGGACAAACGAGGAGAACGAGGTTGAGATCAGGAACAAAACAAGTATAATAACAAAATCCACAGAATAAATCCAACAAGAGACAGGCAAGGAGACACGCACACAAAGACGAGAACGGACCACCAAACACTGAACAGAATCCAACTTAAATAGGGTGGTTAACAAGACACAGACAGGTGAAGGCACTTAACTGATAATGACTTAATTAGGGGTGGAGACAGGAACAAAACCAAATAAGGGCTAACAGGAAGTGGAAGGAACCAAAGACAAACAGGACTAAACCAAATCAAAACACAACAAAAAGAGTCCCAAAACCTACACTAATATGCTAATTTGCTATTCAAGAAACATTTCTGATTATTATCAATGTTGAAAACAGTTGTGCTTCCCAATATGTTTATGGAAAACCTGATATATTTTATTTTTCAGGATTCTTTGATGAATACAAAGTTCAAAAGAACAGCATTTATTTGAAATATATATTTCAGTGTCCGTTTTGACTAATTAAATGTATCTTCCTGAATAAAAAATAAATTTTACTGACCCGGTTGTGACCTTTGAATTTCAGATTTTAATTCCAGGACTGGAAGTCAAAAAATTTTAACATTTCCAATATTTCCACAACTAAAAATGACCCAGATTGGATTGTCAGTGTGATTTGTTCTGTTCACAATGCTGGTTAAATCATATTTGGGCCACATTTCAGTTGCTGTAATACGGAAACGTAATGACATTAGCAGTCGTGTGACATCATGACAAACTGAAAAATAAAGAATCAGACTAATAGGGAACAAATAGTGGGTGTAGTTGAAATGCAACTCGACATTTACATTAGTTTCCAGGCAGATGCTTTCTTAACAATGCACAAATCACATTACTGGCACACTTGCTGTGCTGTTAGTGTTTGCAAACAATGATTTGCATTAATGATAGTCGCTTTGGATAAAAGCATCTGCTAAATGAATCAAATGTAAATCATGTTGCTGCTAAACAAATGCAGGGTTTGTAGTTCTTCTATTTAGCAGTAAATAGTTAAAGACATTCATAATATCCATAACCGACCAGATGACAGGAAGATACATGGACCAAATAGGCAGTGAGTCAGTTGACAAACAGTGTTTTGAGCAGCAGGCACTTTTTCAAAGGAAGTCACGTCTTGTAATAATTTTAGCAGATGGTTTGCCAAATATTTCATACTCGGGGCCTGCCAAAAGGGAAAAACAATCTCACATCCCACAGGTAAAATTATCGTTTATGAGTGTTTTTACCTCAGACTTGAAATGTAGAAAAAAGCGCATTTGCGCTACTAGCGCCAGTAAAATGAGATCAGAGCAATAAAGAAAACACAAAGAAAACAAACATTTTCAACCGACTATACTTAAGAAGAGGAACAACTTCCTGCCATAATGAATCTTGTATATGAGGATAACGGGGAAAAATGAAGATTAAAAGCCACAGGAATGAGACCTTCGCTTTTAGGATATGTATTTACGTTACTTCACGAGCCATGTTAGATGTGTTCATGTTACAAAAGAACACAGTTTAAAGCTGAAGTGCAATTTTTATAAATGATAAATACCTTTTTGTATCAGAGTTTCATTTTGTAGTGCATAAGTAAGCTATTTTCTTTGAATGTATGAGACTTCATTATCATCAAGATTCATTAGTCACTGCAGGTAAAGAATAGCAAACTTTTTAATTTTGTTTTTAAAAGTTTATTGATTTAAAATACTATGATAAATACCAGTTTATAGTATCAAAATATCAATAAAATGCAAGCGAATGACACTGGATGAAGTTGCAAATTGTCGTTTCACTTATACATTAAAAATAAGCTATATTTTAGCCATTGCTAATTAATTTCCTTGAGAAATTGAATACTGTGGCACTTTTAACCAATGTTAGCTCATATAGTGTGAGTTTGAGGCAGAACTGATGAGATTTGTGTTTCTTACTAATAATAAAAATGAGGAATGAAAACAGTCATTATAATTGCAATATGTGACGCTGGACCACAAAACCAGTCATATGGGTCAATTTTATGAAACTGAGCTTTATATCTGAATAAATAAGCTTTCCATTGATGTATGGTTTGTTAGGAGAGGACAGTATTGGGCCGAGATGGAACTATTTAAACCTTTAAAGTTGTTCAAATGAAGTTCTTAGCAATGCATAATTATCAATCAGAAATTACATTTTTATGTATTTACGGTAGGAAATTTACAAAATATATTCATGGAACATGATCTTTACTTAAAGGAACACTCCACTTTTTTTTTTTTTTTTGAAAATAGGCTCATTTTCCAACTCCCCTAGAGTTAAACAGATGACTTTTACCGTTTCTGAATCCATTCAGCCGATCTCCAGGTCTGCCGTTAGCACTTTTAGCATAGCTTAGCATAAATCACTAAATCAGATTAGACCATCTCGTTCAAAAATGACCAAGGATTTTTGATATTTTTCCTATTTTAAACTTGACTCTTCTGTAGTTACATCATGTACAAAGACAGACAGAAAATGAAAAGTTGCAATTTTCCAAGCTGATATGGATAGGAACTATACTCTCATTCCGGCGTAATAATCAAGGAACTTTGCTGCTGTACGCTTAGTGGCTTAGTGCTGGTCATGCTGGAAGTTACCTAGCTGGGGACTATTTTCAGGCACTGCGGAATAATCTTAGTGCATGATGTAACTACAGAAGAGTCAAGTTTTAAATAGGAAAAATATCGAAAATATTTGGTCATTTTTGAACGAGATGCTAATGGTCTAATCAGATTCAATGATTTATGCCAAGCTATGCTAAAAGTGCTACCAACAGACCCGGAGATCGGCTGAATGGATTTAAAAACAGTAAAACTCATCTGTTTAACTCTGGGGGAGCTGGAAAATGAGCCTATGTGCAAAAAAAGTGGAGTGTTCCTTTAATATCCTAAGGATTTTTGGCATAAAAGAAAAATCAATAATTTTGACCCATGTATTTTTAGCTATTGCTACAAATATACCTGTGCTACTTAAGACCATGAACGTTTTGTGGTCCAGGGTCACAAATGATACATACATTTTCATATCCCAGTTTAATTTTGTAATGCGGAAGTTTTTTCTTTGAATGTACATGACTTATGATTTAGGTAAATGACTAGGAGAATAACAAAGTGCTGTAAACGGTAGAATTTTGTGCTACAAACCAGTACATTTATGAAGTTGTTTACTGAATTAAAATAATATGATAACAAATATTGATTAAAATTAAAAAAAAAAAGCTTAAAAGGTACAGAATGAATTGCTGACAGCGGTTTAAATGGATAGCATTACTTTTTTCTCTCTCTGTTATTATTTCTCTCTCTTTTTTTTATAACTTATGTTATAACTTATGTTCATATTCACATCTTTTGTTTATCTGTCTTGCTAAATCTGTACAGATTATATGGATGTCAAAACCTGCAATAAAAAAAAGAATGTTACTGCAGTCCAAATTCAAAATATCTTTTAAGTGTAGAAATTAGGAAAGAAGTATTGTAATTTCCCTACTGCAGTGTAAAGCAAAAATGATATACCTGTGAAATATTAGTTTTCATTTATTTTACAGTCCAGTTGTTTTACAATATATGGCTAATATTGTCATAGGAATAACAATAATATAAAATTGTTGTTATTATTATTATTATTATTATTATTATTATTATTATATTCTAATTTGTTTGGCTTCCTAAAACACCAGTGTGAATGTAATTTAGACTGAGACAGTATGCAGTACAACAAATACTGGGGTTAGAAACTAGGGTTGGAAATGTATTCACTGACTTAAGTTTTCTTAGTTAAGAACATGGGTTGAAGCTCTTAATTGTGAACTCTGAAAGTACATTAGATAGAATAATTTAAGTTAAAAATGTACAAAATGTTCTCTTTTTTTTAAGTCTTCATTTGTCTTTTTTAAATATCACAATAAATATCGAATTGTGGACCTCATATTATCAAATTGTGAGATTTTGATATCGATACAGCTATAGAAGGTTAACTTAACCCTGTACACCCTGACATTAAATAATAGCCTGAATAATCTTTTTTCCCCCAGAATCTTAATAAATTTTGCATATGTGTTTTTGCTGTGTATCATATTTAATACTCAGGCTTTTATGTCTCATATAGTATGATCTAGTAAGAATATTGAGGAAAATCTCTAGTTTAATTCAGAGGCCCAAACTTAACAAAAATATGCAATTTGGTGCAGATGCTGATATTTCTATGGACAAAAATATGAAATTCTGATGCTTTTAATTTAAGTCACTAATATCTTTATAAACAGTATAGAAGATACTGATATAAATATCAGTCATCATTCTATATTTGCCAGTGAAATGTCGTCATAAGATGATATTTAAATGATCAAAACATACAGAAACCATACAAAACAAACCAGATATAATTTTTGATATTTTTTTTTTAGTAGTGGGTGCAGGACACTATAGTTCATTTAAGTAAGTGAGGATAGCAAAATAAAGTAAACTGTGACACATTATAGCCAAAAATTCTTTATACATTGGACTATCAGTAAAATTGATTAAAAATTTGGGACCAAAAATTATTCAGACACTTTGACCTGACCATGTTTTGTTTAAGTGTTTGTTCTTTATTTGCTAATGCAACCTTTTTACACCACAGACTGAACGAAATTAAGCATTGCTTGGTAATTTGTTCTAACACAGTTTAACTTTGAGTTCTTGTCATATTTTATTGTCATTTTCTAAACTATATAAACTGCGATAATATGAGAAATGTTGAAGGTGTCTGAATAAATTTTAGTTTGACTGTATATAATGTAGTGGAATATGATTGAGAGATTAACAAATAATCACTACTCAAAAGTAAATCTAAACTACTTCAGTCTAGTAAGTGTTCATCTTGAAATACAAAAGTTATTTCATTTACTTTATAAAAGTCCGATCAGATTTCACAGTTGGGACATGTGAAGATGACAATAAATTCGTTTTTCAGCAAAGTTTTGAGGCCTTAGAAATTCATGTACCAAATATGAAAGTGTTTGTTAACATGGCAGTGAGTCAATTGGCATTGTAGCTCAAACAAGCTGAACTTGGATTTATTTGTCTAAAGGTCCAGGTCGCACAAGGGTGTTAAGTACAAAACTAGCTTAATGTTACGGTAGATGGCTGCAAATTGCTTAAAGTGGAGGCAAATGAGGGAAAATCCTTATGTAAGGAAGCGGAGGTTTTGTCGATGTGAATTAATGTGTGTGTACCACTACACCCTGTGAGAGGATTTGAGAGCCCTTTATCACCTTCCCGAACTGTTGAGGAAAAATAATGCCCCCTCTGTTATTCTCATCATGGCTGTGGTGAGCGAGTCTAAGGGGATATCCTGTTGGAGAGCCCAGCACATTTATCGTCCACGCGGTGGTTTGGGGTGACTCAAGATTTACAAAATGTTCCACTGGCTTCCACTTACCTCTTTACAATATTACAAATATAGAGTAATGGGCCTTACATCCTCTGTTATTTCACAAAACATGAGGCTCTCAAAATGGTGCCAGCTTCGGCCGAACGGTAACCGAAGGCCCGTTGTGACATCAGCAGGGTGTTCTCGTCAGTAACGGGAACTGAGGGATGTGGATGTGTGCAGAGCTGATAAACATTTTCAGTTTCATACTCCAATTCTGTGTTTAGATCAGTGTAGATACAACTAGCTGATATTGAATGTTCATAAAATAATTCAAAGGGATAGACAATATTGTCATCGCTTGCTCACTCTTCACTGGTATGAGTTTCTTTCTTTTGCTGAACACAAAAGATGATATTCTGAAAATGTTGATAGCCGAACAGCTGACGGTACCCATTGCCTGCCATAGTTTTTTTTCCTATACTACAGGTGCTGGTCATATAATTAGAATATCATCAAAAAGTTGATTTCACCAATTCCATTCAAAAAGTGAAACTTGTATATTATATTCATTCATTACACACAGACTGATATATTTCAAATGTTTATTTCTTTTAATTTTGAAGATTATAACTGACAACTAATGAAAATCCCAAATTCAGTATCTCAGAAAATTAGAATATTACTTAAGACCAATACAAAGAAAGGATTTTTAGAAATCTTGGCCAACTGAAAAGTATGAACATGAAAAGTATGAGCATGTACAGCACTCAATACTTAGTTGGGGCTCCTTTTGCCTGAATTACTGCAGCAATGTGGCGTGGCATGGAGTCGATCAGTCTGTGGCACTGCTCAGGTGTTATGAGAGCCCAGGTTGCTCTGATAGTGGCCTTCAGCTCTTCTGCATTGTTGGGTCTGGCATATCGTATCTTCCTCTTCACAATACCCCATAGATTTTCTATGGGGTTAAGGTCAGGCAAGTTCGCTGGCCAATTAAGAACAAGGATACCATGGTCCTTAAATCAGGTACTGGTAGCTTTTGCACTGTGTGCAGGTGCCAAGTCCTGTTGGAAAATTAAATCTGCATCTCCATAAAGTTGGTCAGCAGCAGGAAGCATGAAGTGCTCTAAAACTTCCTGGTATACAACTGCGTTGACCTTGGACCTCAGAAAACACAGTGGACCAACACCAGCAGATGACATGGCACCCCAAACCATCACTGACTGTGGAAACTTTAAACTGGACCTCAAGCAACGTGGATTCTGTGCCTCTCCTCTCTTCCTCCAGACTCTGGGACCCTGATTTCCAAAGGAAATGCAAAATTTACTTTCATCAGAGAACATAACTTTGGACCACTCAGCAGCAGTCCAGTCCTTTTTGTCTTTAGCCCAGGCGAGACGCTTCTGACGCTGTCTGTTGTTCAAGAGTGGCTTGACACAAGGAATGTGACAGCTGAAACCCATGTCTTGTATACGTCTGTGCGTAGTGGCTCTTGAAGCACTGACTCCAGCTGCAGTCCACTCTTTGTCAGTCTCCCCCACATTTTTGAATGGGTTTTGTTTCACAATCCTCTCCAGGGTGCGGTTATCCCTATTGCTTGTACAGTTTTTTCTACCACATCTTTTCCTTCCCTTCGCCTCTCTATTAATGTGCTTGGCCACAGAGCTCTGTGAACAGCCAGCCTCTTTTGCAATGACATTTTGTGTCTTGCCCTCCTTGTGCAAGGGTGTCATTGGTCATCTTTTGGACAGCTGTCAAGTCAGCAGTCTTCCCCATGATTGTGTAGCCTACAGAACTAGACTGAGAGACCATTTAAAGGCCTTTGCAGGTGTTTTGAGTTAATTAGCTGATTAGAGTGTGGCACCAGGTGTCTTCAATATTGAACCTTTTCACAATATTCAAATTTTCTGAGATACTGAATTTGGGGTTTTCATTAGTTGTCAGTTATAATCATCAAAATTAAAAGAAATAAACATTTGAAATATATCAGTCTGTGTGTAATGAGTGAATATAATATACAAGTTTCACTTTTTTAATGGAATTAGTGAAATAAATCAACTTTTTGATGATATTCTAATTATATGACCAGCACCTGTACGTCAATGGCTACCAGCAACTGTTTGGTTACCAACAGTATTCAAAATATCTTCTTTTATGTTCAAAACTCACTTAAAGAGTTAAAGAGTAAGAATAATTTTGTATAAATTTATAACTAATAATATAACTTTTATAACTAATTTAGTATAATTTTTTTTTCATATATTAATATAAACAATCTTGTGTGATATAACTGGTGTATTTTTATTGTATTTGTTATACTTGTATTTTTGTAATTGTTTTTGCCATGAAAATAGCCTTAGAAGCTGACATGACATTAAATAAAAATATACTACTACTACTCTTTTATGTTCAATGAAATTCATACAGGTTTGGAAAAGGAAATGATTACAGAATTTTAGTTTTTGAGTGAACTGTCCCTTTAAGTGATTTAACATGCTCAATATTATGATTTTAATGAGCTATTTGAACTATTTGAACGTTTTCGTTTAAAAAAGCATTTAAGTCAATATACTAGGGCTGCAAAAAGATTTGTCTCAATTAATCGATTCGAAATAAAATTTACGTTTACATACTATTTGTGTGTACTATGTATATGTACTATGTATATATAAATACACAGATACATATAGGAAAATATGTTAGATTTATATGTAAAATATTATAAAATATGTATTTATATAAACATTAACTTTTATTTTATTTGTAATCGATTAATTGAGACTAATTGTTAATTTTTTTTTAGATTGGGGTCAGTAAATGTTTATTCATTCTTTTTTTTTTTGAAAGAAATGAATAAATTGTTACATTAATAAAAAGTGACATAATAGATTTACATTGCTAGAAAAGATTTATAGTTTGAATAAATGTTGTTCTTGAAAGCAAAAATACAGGTTCAAAAAAAAAAAAAAAAAAAAAACATTCGCGGCACAACTGCTTCCAAAACTGATAATTCTACTAATAATTCAGAATATCAGAATGATTTCTGAGAGATCATGTGACACTTAAGCCTGGGAAACTAGGTAACAGCTGATGAAAAATCAGCATTGCATCACAGGAATAAATTATATTTTAAAGTATATGAAAATAAAAACCATTATTTTCTATTGTAATAACATTTTGTAATATTACAGTTTATTTTCTGTATTTTTGATAAAATAAATGCAGCCTTGACTTCATTAAAAAAAAATTGCAAGTCTTACTGACTTTTGAACGGTAGTATATATATATATATATATATATATATATATATATATAATCATTTGAATATATAATATAGGGTCACTCAGTATCGCATAATAAAAAAATACAGATTAATCACTGTCAAAAGATCTCACTTAGGGCCTATTAAAATGTTTTGTATTGAATATAAAACCGGATGGTCTTTCTCTGGAATACCTTTCATCACCAGACATTAAGTTGTATTATAAATGTGTGTGTATTTATATATACATAATACATTTATGTACATAAACTTTTATTTTGAATCGATTAATCGCAACTAATTATTTTGCAGCCCTAATGTACAACTTTTAAATCACATTTTTTTAAATGTGTGTGTGTGTGTTTTATATATTTTATATACTGTATCTATATAATCATTTCAATATATAACATAGGGTCAGTCAGTATTGCATAATAAAAAATACAGATTTATCACTGTCAAAAAGATCTCACATGGGACCCATTTAAATGTTTTGTATTGAATATAAAACCGGATGGTCTTTCTCTGCAATACCTTTCATCAACAGACATCAAGCTGTAATGACTTCAGCAGCAGCAATAGCAATGATTCACGGCTCGTTTTTGTAATATTTCCGGGTGTGTCCTGTTAAGACAACTCACCCGCTGGGCAGCAATCGCACCTCGACTAAATGTCACAGAGAATGAACATCACTCAACAGCCGGTCGATCCAAAACAAAGACCTCTGACCAATATGCTTCACCGGTCACGAGGAGCGATTAAGTGTTTTCAGCTGACCGTAATATTCATTGTGGCTTTCCACAATATGAAAGCGATGCGAAATGAAGTGGGAGTAAACATCACAATGGAAACTGTTAGCCGCCGACACGCAAGTTGTCGTTGGAGTTTGCGAGAACGCAACCGACGTCGACCCCGATCTCTCGCGTGCGGCGCTGAGGTTGTCACGCAGACCGAAGCAATGACATTACCATGGAAAACCAAAGGAAGCGGTCATAAGGGCCACCCAGGCTTTCCATAGGTCCAGGAGCCAGGGAAAGTATATCTTGGACGTATCTCTGGCCTAGCCTTGCATTTCCTACAATTAATTTTGTGCTGGTCTCTGGTCCCCATTCATAAATCATACCTGTGGTTTTGAATGGCTTTTTTGTCTCAGCAGTGGTGCTGTTACTAGTCCGCTCTAAATCTCTGAATGAGCACTTCACTCGCTGGCACGCGTTCTGAAATAAAAGAGATCGATAGGGGATCTGCGCGTCTCCCCCCGTGCTGAAAGAGGGATGATCCTCGCCGAAAATTCATGGCTGTATTTTCTCCCTGACCAACCCGCTTGAGCACAACAAGGACCCGCGCTGCTCCGAGGAATGGAAAATCCTCGCTCGGTGGCGTAGATTATGTGAGTAATAATTTTTTGTTGTCAGACGAAGACGTTGTTGGGGCCTGGACCGTTTGGCACAGATTCATCTGGTGTTGCAAACAGCGGCTGTGTTTTCAGTGTTTTGTTTGGCAGCTGGCCTTGATGATGTGTGTAATGTCTTAAGATACTAAAACACTTAAAGCCAACCACTTATTTACTTTCTTAGCCCTCCTAAGCTTTTCAGCATAATGGTCAAACCTGAATGAGCTTCTTTCTTCTGTTAAACACAAAAGAAGATATTTTGAAGAATGTTGGTAACCAGTTCATGGTCCCCATTGACTTCCATAGTCCATAGTGTTTTTTTCTCCCATAGTATGGAAGTCAATGGTTACCAGCAACTGTTTGGTTATCAACATTCTTCAAAACATCTTCTTTGATGTTCAAAACAAGAAAGAAACTCATACAGGTTTGGAAGAACTTGAGGGTGGGTAATTTAAAATTTTGTACCAAAACACTTATTTACTAAAGTCAACAACCAAAAATGAAAATTCTGTCATTATTCACTCATTTTGTTCCAAACCTGTATCAGTTTCTTTCTACTGTTAAACACAAAAGCAGATATTTTGAAGAATGTTGATGGTCCCCATTGACTGTTTTTTTTCCATAGTATGACATTCTATATAGTATAACATTCTTCAAAATATCTTCTATGTTCAAAGCAAGAAAGAAACTCATTCTGGTTTGGAACAACTTAAGGGTGAGTAATTATACATTTTTACCAAACAACTTTCTTGCCCAAAATAAAAATGTTGTCATTATTCATTAATGTTGTTCTAAATCTGTATGAGTTGTTAAACATAAAAGAAGATATTTAGAAGAATGTTTAACGAGACAGTTGATGGTACCCACTATGGTACTTCCATAGTATTTTCTTCCATACTGTGGAAGTCAGTGGGCTCCATCATCTGCATATTGGCTGTTTATTAGCACTTATAAATGACATTAATGCCTTAGGGGGCCCTTCACACAGAATGCATTTTTTGTGATTCCAGTGTGCTACTTTTCCAAAGTTTTTCAATGTAAACATGCACTAGATGGACATCTATGACCGCTGCACTTGTGTCTTTTTCAGTGTCTTGGACAAGTGGCCCTTTTTTAGGTGCCGTGTTAAAAGAATTTCAACTTTTGCACGCATTGTTGCTCATAAATGTCAGTTCCAAACCAGTGGACCACTCAGAAGACCCCGGAGGAGAAGCAAGCTTTGCACGCTTTTGTTTACAGTAGCAAGCATGGCGCAACTTTTTAATTTGACGGCAACATTGTTATTTTCATTATTGCATAATGTCTCAAGTGTCTATCGAGACCCTTTTTAAAACCATTTGTGACCCTGGACTGCAAAACCAGTCTTAAGTAGCATGTATATTTGTGTCAAAATTATCAATTTTTCTTTTATGCCAAAAATCATTAGGATATTAAGATCATGTTCCATGAAGATATTTAGTAAATTTCCATAAAAAAAATTCTAGTTTAAAAAACGTAATTGTATGACAACTTTATTTTTTGATTAGTAATATATATATATATATATATATATAGATAAGATCTTAATTTGGACAACTTTAAAGGCGATTTTTCTTAATATTTTGGATTTTTTTGCACCCTCAGATTCCAGATTTTTTTAAATAGTTGTATCTCGATCCAAATATTGTCCTATCCTAACAAACCATACATCAATGGAAAGCTGTCAGGTGATGTATAAATCTCAATTTCCAAAAATGTACCCTTATGACTGGTTTAGTGGACCAGGGTCACATTTCTGATCGCTGCACCTCGCATTTTTAGACGCATTCTGTGTAAACGGCCCCTTATTCTGAATGAACATATTTTAGATCTCTTCATCCTACCCCTATTAGGAGTTTATTGAAGCAAAAGTCATAGTTAATAGTGAGAATTTGACCAAAGTGTGACCAAAGAAAATAAAATTGGTTAAAAATGACTGAAAAGCTTGTCAGGGTTAACTTCCTTTCATGTTTATCTTTAGAATTTTTCATCAAAGTTCAACTTTTCATCTCTGAAATTTCTTTTTCAGATGACGTCTCCAAGCGCCTGAGAATTTTTATTATCCTGATGCGTTAGATATCCCGGAAGTAAAATGGCATTGTGACACTGTTTCATGTGGACTCTAAAGGAGAAGAGCTTGAGTACCACATAATGTTTCCAAGAATGGCTAAATATTATTTCCACAGGCAGATTCCTCTAAGTGGATGCACCCAATGTGGGCAGAAGATCCCTAAATAGAAACTCTTATGAAAGGCAACATCAAATAGTGGTTTGGGCCGCAAAATGACTGATCTATCATACCACCTCAGCCTTAAACGCTCCCACAGACTTTCTGTTTTCACGTGCCAAAGCTATCATATAAATGGACTTGTTCCAAACCCTTCCGCGGCAGCATCAGGTAAATCTTTTCCGCCCGTAGAAAGATGTTTCATTGGTAATTTAGGTGGTGTTTCTTACAAGCAGCCATTTCTAACCCTTGAAGTTTATTAATCGGCAAGCGATCGCACCCTCGGGACTTCTGGTTCCTAGGGTCTCGCCGTCATGTTTTCAAGGGCCTGTCGGTCTTGCGGTGTCTTTTGTCCGTTCCATTTTAGGCAGTAGAAGCATTAGAGGAGCAGGGCGCTGACAGCGGGCATGCCAACAGAGTCCTGCAGCTTCCATAAACAAAACCTTCGGATTAGTCAGGCCGTATTTAACTGGCATCAGCGGATCATCAAAGTGAATGCCAAGGCAACACTAAAACATACGCTCAAGACGCTCCTTCAATAAACCACCGAACGACTTAAGAAAGGGTCTTTTGCTGCTCCCAAATGTGCAGCAGATGGCCTGTGGAATTTCTAAACAAAGAGATACCCATCTATTATATCGAAAGCGTTTTACGTTTTATTTGGACCTCTGGTGTCTCTCATCACTCTCGGAACATGACAGTAATTATAGCCATCAAGGTGTTCCCTTGGAAACGCCGGCCAAGAACGTCGCGGCGCTGCTTAATCTCAGAAGCCCCGGCTGACATCATGGCGTAGTTTATTTTAAAGTGGCTGAAGTATGTAATGGCCGTAATTGCAGACAGACCAGATTTATACAGACAACTGTCAGGAGGGCTAATCCATAAATCAGCTTAACCGGTACTCTGAGAGTAATACTATAACAAAACGGCACCGCGTACCAAATTTTACTTGAGTAAAACAATTTGTTTAATCGCTCTGTAAATGCAGTGACGTGCCTTGGTCTGCGGTGAACTGTGACGATACGAGCAATCAGATGGTAGAGAGCTGTCAAAAATATGGTGCTTTGATAGCAAATCAATACCAATATTTAAAAAAATTATTGCATAATGCATATATTATATGTGCTTTTATATGCATCAATGGCTGGCGCAGTGGAGATCCAGTGCACTTATTGGTAAAAAATCCCTGTAATATAAGAACCTGTAATATTGGTTTATCTTGAGTAAATGTAAATAGCTGGAACAAAATAATTAGACGTTTATAAAAAAAAAAAAATCAGTGTAAATGCCAGTGTCTATTTTACTTTTCATAATGATGTTGTAAATATTATTATTTTTTTCTTTATGTTCATCATTCATCAATTTAAACCTTACTGTAATGTTGTTGTTTTTTACATCATTTAATAATCTTGTTTAATAATAATAATACAATTTTAATTTCTTATGAGTTCAGATTATTAATTAATGTTAACAGTTAAAACAACTTCTGATTTAAAAAATGTATTAGTAAATGTCAGAACTAACATGAACTAAAATGATGTAGAAGTATTGTTAATTATAAGTTATAAATTATAAATTATATCATTAAAATATATTTATATTCTAAATTCATTAATATATATATATATATATTTAATAAAAATATAGAATTATATTATTTTAATGAGACCTTATTTTGTGTATATATATATATATATATATATTTTTAATAAAAATATAGAATTATATTATTTTAATGAGACCTTATTTTGTGTGTGTGTGTGTATATATATAATATATATATATATATATATATATATATATATATATATATATATATAACGATTAATTGCATCCAAAATAAAAGTTTGTTTACATACTATGTGTTTTTACTTTGTATATTTATTATGTACATATAAATACACACACATACATGTATATATAAAAAACAACATATTTATATGTATATATATTTATACCTGTATACAATTTAGATTATAAAATCTAAAATATTTTTCCTTAATATATACATGCATGTGTGTGTATTTATTTATACAAAATAAATATACACATTACACAAATATATAGTATGTAAACATAACTTTTATTTTGGATGCGATTAATCGTGATTAATCATTTGACAGCACTAATATATATATATATATATATATATATATATATATATATATATAAAGTTTGGCTTTTAATATTTTTTTAAAAGAAGTCTCATGCTCATCAGAGTTGCATTTATTTGAATAAAAACAGTAATATTATGAATATTATTGCAATTTAAAATAATGGCTTACTATTTTAATATTCTTTAAAAAATAGTTTATTCCTGTGATGCAAAAGCTGAATTTTCAGCATTATTACTCCAGCCTTCCTTCTGATATGCTGATTAATTATCAATATTGGAAACAGCTTAATATTTTGGTGCTTAATATTTTTGGGAAACTGTGATCTTTTTTTAGGATTCTTTAATGCATAAAAAGTAAAAAAAAGAGTTAAAAAAAATATATAGTAATAATATACACTACTGTTCAAATGTCTGGGATCTGTATTTTTTTTTTTTTAAGATTTTTTTTTTTCATCAAAGATGTGTTAAATTAATACAAAGGGATGATAAACACTATCGTAAGAAAATATTTCTGTTTTGAATAAATGCTGTTCTTTTAACCTATTCATCAAAGAATCCTGAAAAAAGTATTACAGGTTGGAAAAAAAAAAAAAAAAAAAAAAAACTGTTTCCCAAAATTAATAAATCAGCATATTGTTAATAAATCAGAATGATTTCTGAAGGATATGATACTGAAGACTGGAGTAATGAATGATGAAAATTCAGCTTTACATCACATGAATAAATTATACTTTACAGTATATTAAAGTAGAAAATGGTCATTTTAAATTGTAAAATAAGTATAAATACGAATGCATTAATGTGTATTTGTATATTAATATACAAAATATAGATTTATATTTAAATTTTAAAATAATGGTCTGTTCCATATCATATTAGTTTTTGCTGTGAAGTTTTACTGCAATTGTTATTGACTACTGAAATGTTAGTACTCTGACATCACTAGGATGTAGTTCGTAAATGTTGGCACCTCTGATTGACTGAAGCACATAAAGTTGTTCAATCGTGACATGTTTAAATGACGCTTTCTAGCGTTTCTGGTGTTAACCTACAGCAGTGCAGTCGCTAATCCGTTCCAGACGAACACAGGACTTGTAAATCGTGCGCTAATAGCAGCTAGCGGCACATATTAGCCCGAAAGCTCCTGGAGGGAAATGCAGTCATTCTTTTCCTCTTGATTGTAAAACACTATCATCAGAATATATAGAATGTAAATAGGTTTAAGGCGAAGCGCCGGCATGTAAAAGCGCTGGATTTATTTCCAACGGTGATATTCTATTAAGCATTAACGTCCATGAATGATGTCATAATTTTACACAGGATAAATGTGCCCTGGATGATTTAGCAATTGCTGCTCCAAAATGTTAATTCAAAAGGAACATGAGCTACTAAATCACACGAATAAAACTTTAATACGCTCAGGAAAGGCAATGGAAACTGGGAAGCCCCTGGAGAGAGAAATGCGTATAACATCAACAAGCCAGGCAGCAAAGACAGCGACCTTTGACCTCCACGCAGAGCCTCTGCTCGTCCATCACCTTCCTAAAACTCCCTTAAAAGCCCCGTTTACAGTGCCTGGCGCGCTCGGAGTGAAATATCCCCCGCCGGATAGACAGAACGTGTCAATGAGGTGGGATTTCTCAGGACCCGCATCTGTCCGTTATCGCAGAGCGCAAAGGAAAAAGGCAGATCGCGATGATTTACTCGACCTCGGCAGTGCTGGAACTCGAGGCGAGAACCTCATTAATTCCAGGGTCATTCCGCTTGGACGTAAATTGGTTCAAATGCGTGGAAGACTTCCAGACATATACAAAGAATTATGAAATCGCTCCCCTCTTTGTTTCCTTTCCTCCTCCCGATCCCGAATGAAAGCGATCCCAAATAACCCGACGTAAATCAAGTGGGCTTTTTCGTCGGCGGTCTCAAATCCCAATCAGAGGGAGGGAACGGCCTGGAACGTTGGGTGCTTATTACTCGGTAAATATAGTGTTGTTTTAAGCGATTAGCGACCGTAGGTGATTTCTTACTCCCATCCGTTCTCGAGGCGGGGCCCGTCATTTGTCTCTGGCCCAAGGAAAAAAAAGGACAACTGCGAAGAACACTTGAGCTTAGTAGGAGCCCAATAAATTATGTTAATGCACACATTTTAAATGTCTCATATTTCTCTTGGCCTGTTATCAAGACGACTCGGCTAAGAATGTAAACTACCTTTTCTGCCTCGTCCGCCGCTCAGTATTTAATGTTATCTTCATTTGAAACATTTCTGTTTATGTAATAGCAGTCATAGCCAGATTTTGCAGATGCCTGAACGTTTTTCACAGACATTTGTCTGGCTCGTTTCTTGTGGATGATGCTTCCACGATGAAGAGATAATGAGCTTAAAAATGAGATGGATTAGCGTGTAAAATGGTATACATTTTAGACTTTGTTCACACTGCAGCTGAATAATCTTGTTTTTTGAATGACAGTGTGAACAGCAAGCATCGCACACTGAATGTGACGTTATCAGCTCTGATCCGGGCCGCTAAAATAAATATTTCCACATTTGGATCAGAATTAAAAATGCCAGATTCAATATAATTTTTGCTATTCATACTTTAATGAGATCTTATTGCAAAGTTTTACCATTATTTTTGCAGAAATAACTAAAATAGCAATTTAAAAAACTACTATTTTGGTTTGCTAAATATTGCAAAAATATACAAAATAATACAAAACAAAATAAATATTGCATGTTAAAATGAAAATGATTTCCTGTGGAGATTTGTCAGTGAATCTTTTTACATTAATATGCTAGTAGGTGGTGATAAATGGCTTTCTGTTCTTTATGAGTGACTCATTTGAATTGTTAACACAACTGATTTGTTGAATGATTCATTCAGAAATGCAAACAAGTGGCCATTATTGTGAGTCCGTCATTTGAATCATTCACTCATCTGATTCGTTCAAAAGCAATGATTTAATCAGTAACCAGAATTAAGAGTCACTTGCATCATTCACTTAACCAATTAGTTCAAAAGCACTGACTGATTCAGTAATCAAAATTATGAGTGAATCGTTCAGATCAGTCACTCAACTGATTCGTTCAAAAGCACTAATTAAATGTGTAACCAAAATAAGGAGTCACTTGAATCATTCACTTAACCAATTTGTTCAAAAGCACTGATTGAATCAGTAAGCAAAATTACGAGTCAGTCTTTTAAATCATTCACTCAACCAAATCATTTAAAAGCACTGATTCATTCATTACCCAAAATTACAAGTGAGTCATTTTAATCATTCATTCGACCTTTTCATTCAAAAACACTGATTGATTCAGTAACCAAATTTATGAGTGAGTCATTTTAATCACTCACCCAACCATTTCATTCAAAAACACTAACTGATTTAGTAACTAAAATGACGAGTAAATTATTCGAATCAGTCACTCTGAGGATTTGTTTAAAAGCACAGATTCAGTCAGTAACCAAAATGAAGAGTCAATTAAATCATTCACTCAACCAGTTCATTCAAAAGCACTGGTTGATTCAGTAATCAAAATTACGAGTGAATCATTTACTTATCTGAATAATATAGAAGCATTGCTTTATTTACTAACCAAAAATACGAGCGAGTCATTTGAATCATTTACTCGACCGAATCATTTAAAAGCAGTAACCAAAATTACAAGTGTGTCATTTGAATCATTCACTCGACCGAATCATTTAAAAGCAGTAACCAAAATTACAAGTGTGTCATTTGAATCATTCACTCAACCGAATCATTTAAAAGCAGTAACCAAAATGACAAGTGAGTTATTTGAATGATTCACTCAACAGAATCATTCAAAAGCACTGATTCATTCAGTAACCAGAATTAAGAGTGAGTCATTTAAATCATTCACTCAACCGAATCGTCCAAAAGCACTGATTCATTCAGTAATGAAACAAGCAGCCGTCTTTATAAGTGAGTCAGTAAATGGTTTACTGAACTGATTTGTTCTTAAACACAGATTCATTCATAAACACCACTATGGTCCTATGCATAATTTTTTTTTGGTTTTGTTTGGAGCTATTTTTGATTGCGGAGCAAAGACAGACAAACTATAACTCATAATATTGTGTATAATGTAAAAGTTTAAAAGGAATAAACATGAAATAATTATATATTGCCTATTTTCAAAGACTCACCAGAACCACACATCTTGGGCTGATACATTTCTTTTTAGAAAATTTGAATGCACAGAATGTCAATGCAAAACAAATCAATAAAATCTGGTCTAAAAATCATGTGATTGTGTCATCGTGCTTAGTTGATGCTTTTCAGATCAGCTGCGCTCTTGCTTGTGTGAAGTTACTTAAACAACTCTTATTTCAAAATAAAAATCCTATTTCCTCATTATGTCTCCATCAAAATGATTCAAATGTGATTTCACATTTGATTTAGGCATATGAGAGATGCAATACCAGGCTCATTTCATTATCAAGACCAGACAGTGTTCTTGTTCTTGGAATCAAGGAAAACTGGCCTGTTTGAATATGATTAGTTAGTTGTCTTTCTCAGTATCATTCACGTCTGTTTGATTGCTTTGATAAACAACAACCTGTTTGCTGACTTCCCCCTCTGAATTACAGTGCAGTCGTGCGGGCAGCTGTTTCACACATCGATGTGGTCTTTGCTACATTAACATCGTCGTTTCACACAGCCAGTTTCCCAATGAGCTGAAACTCAGACCAGACTAAAGTAGACACAGGGTCAGTTACGCAATCCAGCGGTTAGTCACCAGTAAGTCATTGTGGGTCTGAGGTCACTGTCATGTCTTGGGCTTCTCAGTATCTAGATGCGCTTCGTTTTTAATTGCATTAGTGATAAATGACGTGATAAAGTTTTCTATTTGTCTTTTTGATACATATTGACACATAAATTTGGTGAAACCCCTGTTTAGACTACATTACCAACCGGGATTTTTATGAATAACTAAATCTAAAACCATAAAACAGCATTTTTATTTTTTACTTGAAATAAAACATAAATGTAAACTTAAATTAAGTAAAAATAAAGTAATGGCCAAGCCAACATTAATTTCGTTTAACTTGATGTACTAAAATAAAACAAATGAAAATTATTAAAAACTATATAGACATACAGTGGGAAAAAATGAAAGAAAAACACACAAAAACTTTAAAATTTAATTGAAATTAAAATGAAAAAGGCAAAAAATAATAACAATTACAAAATATAAAATAGTACATTTAGGATTCGTTTGCCAGTGTCATTTTAGTATACTATTCGTTTTTATTAATATTTTCAATCAGTATTGTTTTTTTTTTTTTTTGCATATACACAAGATAATAAATTAATATAAAAGGAAAATAAAACTTGATGTGCTAAAATAAAACTAAAACTGAAATGAAAATGGCAAAAAATAAATAATAATATTCACAAAATATAAAATATTAAGTTTAGCATTATTTTGCCAGTGTCATAGTTTTTATTAATATTTTGAATCTGTTTTTATTTTTTGCATTTTCTGTTTTAATTTTAGTAAATGTAGTATTTTTGTTGTGTTTGTCATTTTTAGCATTTTTTTTTTTCGTATTTATTTCAGTTTTTAGTTATTTTAATACATCAAATTAAACTAAAGTGAGAAATGTTGCAACTGTTATATTTCGGTTAACGTTTATTTCAAGCAACAATAATGTTTTTATGGTTTTAAATTTAGTTTCAGTTTTAGTTAACTAATAATATGCTCAAAATAATAATGCAACAACAGGTAGAGATTGCTCAATACCATAATTTTGGCTACAGTACGATACCAGTATGTAATACCTCAGTATCTATACTAAATCAATACCATAGGTGACAAATAACCAGTCTCAAAGATAAGTAAATTGAAAACAATTTAGTAAGTAATGTTAACATACTAAACATATTAGTTAATTTATCATTTATAACTAATTATTGACCTAGGTTAATAAGGGCTGTAATCATGTTCGTTCAGCTTACCCAAAGTATTTTAACAAAGGTTGCTTTACTATAAAGTGTTATTCTTACAGTCAAAGTATTCAAAATCACAATATTATCTCTCTCTCTTTGATTGTTAGCCAAAGAAAAAGCATTAAAGGTGCTGTATGTTTTTGACTTTTCTTAGGCCAAAAAATAACATGTTTGTAGATATTTAGGAAACATGTTATGTTTACATAACTGTTTCTCTGAAAACTAATGCTATAGCCAGTAATTCTACTCTGAAATGTGCATTTTGGGCAGATTCCGGGATGGAAGTGCAGTACCCATTTCAACCACTAACTAGCAATATTACATACTGCACAATGATCTATGAGCAAAGGAACATTAAAACACAGTAAATCAACTCATCAAATTATAGTGCAAGGCTAGTCGCATGTCCTCAATCTGGCGAGCCCGTGTGAGCGTCGAGTCTGAGTAGAGGAAAGCGGTAGAAATGGTTCTCTCCAATATTTTGATTTTGGACTGCAGTACCCGTTTCAACCGCTAGCTGTCAATCTTACATACTGCACCTTTAAATATAAGTTAAACTTCTCTCTCGCTCTCTCGGCTGTTTCATATTAGCAGTCTGCGACATGGCAGAAACATTCCCTTCATATTATTGATACTAAAATGAATAAAGCAAAACTTTTGCTTCATTTAAATTTAGTTAATATTTGATTGTTTGAAATGCAAGTGCAAATATTATGTGACCAAAGCTATAACTGACACACGCACATTTGAGCTTTCCTGTACTCTGTATCCCATCTTAGGTATGTGCGTTGATCAGTTGTGAAAAAAAGGTAATTCAATCTGAATTTATGAATGATGAACTCACCTGTCGATCTCTAAATTCACATTAATGATCAGGATGAGCAAGTGACATGCTTGGTGAGATTTGATGTGTGCCTCCTGTTTATTATAGCAATGCTTGCATACAGGTACATCTGTTTTGTATGCAAAATAACGCCATATTTCACTTTTGCAGCTGTCTTTATTTACTAGTTTTGAGTGCGTTGATGGAGTTTCATCTGTTTGGTGATCAATCGCGTTGTTCTGTTGTCACGTTTACCCGTTTCACATAAATTTGGGAAGCACTTCGGAACAACAGCGTATAAAATACCGAATTGATCAAGATGATAGTATTGAACAGTTTGAAATAAAATATATGATATTTTTCCATTACTGGTATACCGCGCATCCCTAGCAACAGGTAAACTGACTGACTTTATAGTAAGGAAAT
Organism: Cirrhinus molitorella; assembly: GCA_033026305.1. Taxonomy (NCBI): domain Eukaryota; kingdom Metazoa; phylum Chordata; class Actinopteri; order Cypriniformes; family Cyprinidae; genus Cirrhinus; species Cirrhinus molitorella. The sequence goes on along the minus strand of CM065133.1, from coordinate 19,018,395 downwards.
GTAATGTTTGTGAATTTGTAGCTTTAATATTTCAAAATGCAATTTTATAAGTGGCTGTGTTCCAAATGATAACTACATTTTCATGGAGCACTTAGGGTTATTGTTTTGTTCACATCACTCACCCTAAACATACACAGTGATGTTTGATGTTGTAAACCGTGTTGGGGAAAATTACTTTTAAAAGTAATCAGGAAGTAGTTGTAATTCGTTACTGTACTACTGTTTTCAAGTATCTGTACTTTACTGGAGTAGTTTTATTTTCAGCAACTTTTACTTTTACTTCACTACATTCCAAAGCATAAGGTCGTACTTTTTTCGACAACTCGCTGATTCAAATGAGCTGTTTAGAGTCTCTAGTGAACTGAACCGGGAGAGCGTGTACACGATTGATGCTGCGAAAAGGAAGTTACTAATGTTGAATTTTAGGATTATTGTAAATGAAAATCATATTTAGGTAAAAACGGTCACTTGTTTGTGAACTAAATCTGCTGTAAAGGGTAATCTATTTAAGCCCACTGAAATGCAGACACATGTTCAAAAAAAGAAAAAAAAAAAACACTAAAATAACACAGATCAAATCTGTTTTCTCTCAAATAACTGGCAGTGTAAGCTTCACAATGAACATTACTATATCACGCTTATCAATGTAGTCCATATCAACAACAAAAAATTTATCTCTTAAATTTTATTACTCCACATATAGTGGTTATTTTGAGAAAATCCCAGGTACTTTAAGCAGTAGGATTATAAAAAATATGTGCTAATATAAAATTTAAATTAAGTTGCCTATATAAAATTGTAAAATAAATCTATCTGTACTTTTTTACTTAAGTACATATAAAATTGAGTACTTTTGTACTTTCACTCGAGTAAAATTGAAAAAGGAGTACTTTTACTTTTACTGGAATAATATTTTATTATATGTATCTGTACTTTTACTCAAGTCCTTGATTTGTGTACTTCGACCACCACTGAAAGTAATGCATTACAATATTGCGTTACTCCCTAAAAATGAACTAATTGCGTTACTTAGTTACTTTTTATGGAAAGTAATGTGTTACATTACTTTTGTGTTACTTTTTAAATCTGGGCAGGGCTTGCTTGTTTGTTTTTAATATAAAAAAGACTTTTAGCAAATGTAAAAGCCCTTTTACACCAAAAAGTGAAATGAATAATCCTTAGGCTGAAGGAAAAGTAAATTCACGTCTGTACAGTAGAACTGTAGGAGAAGAAAGTTCAACACTCTTCGGCAATGTTAGTTAATCTAAAGTTTTGCTTATAAGTATGGTTGAATTGGATCAACAAAGGTCAGCAGCAAAGACATTGGTCCATAAAATAGGATTAAATACATAAAGGAAACAAAAAGTAAGTTCTGTTAAAAGTAACTCGGATGTGAAATGAAAAAGTAATGCATTACTTTACTAGTTACTTGAAAAAAGTAATCTGATTATGTAACCTGTACCTTGTGCGTTACCCCCAACACTGGTTGTAAACACTAATGAGTGTGACTTTCTGATCTGAATCAACAAGTTGCTTGTCATCGGGCTGCAGGACCTGAAAGAAAGCAGGTGTGTGTTTTCAAATCTAGTGATCCATCACAACAGCACCTTCACAAGAGTCTGATTGTTGCAAACAGCGTGTTATTAGAGGGTGTGTGAAGCTCTGCCGCCCCTCCTGCTAAATCGCAGATAAAGAGGGATTCCAGACACGAGGGGAGTGATGTTTATATGTGTGTGTGTGTGTGTGTGTCTGACAGGTCAGACGGGATTCACCTCCGACCGTCTCGTCTGCTGCTAAGTGTACGGATCGCTGGGGAATTCCGCCCAGAATCGTTCGCCTGTCCAAATAAATAACCCGAAGTGGCACTCGAGACGACGCAGTACATGATCATTTCCTCTCTGGGTTTCCTGCAGTCAGAGCCGATCGCTGTGCGCCTCAATCAAGCGGCTGTGCGGGTGGTGTTCGAACGCGGGAGTGTGGCGGGTCAAGACCTGAGGTTGTAATGATTAGCTGATGGATGTTACGCGTCTGAGCTCAAACATGTGTCGGAGGAAAGAGATAGAGAGAGATAAAGCAGAGGCTGATGATATATTGATGTTTATTTGACAGCAAACTGTTTGTTTTGATTCGCCATTTCAAATATACGGGTGGGCAGCGTGACTGAAGTCACAACATTTCGCAATATACTTATTTTTCATGGAAATCCAATGAGAATGTGATGTAGATTTGTATTTTCTCATTGCTTTGTGTCCTTTTTTTACTGTTAAGTGTTAAAGCAGTTCGGCCTACTAATAACTATAGATATCACCCAGTTGAAGTATTTTTGCAGTATGCAATATGATGCAATTTGTGTACTGTGCATATTATGTGAAGTATGCATTGATCTGATCGGTTATATTTTAGATTTGCATTAAAAAAGTGAGCGGTACACATGTTGCACATTGTAAATTATGAGTAGTATTATGATTTAAATTTCACAATGATGAGTTTTGCAAGGTAAAGTACCTAAAAACACACTTAAAATATCTAAAAATCTAGTTTTGCAGCTGTAATCCAATGTGCATAAATGTTTTGATTCAGTATTTGATCAGAAGGTCAAAAGTAAAGAAATGCTTGTCCAAACAAAAAAAAAGTTGCTGGCTCATTCAATGCATATTGGCCATTGGATATACAGTATTATTAAAAAAGAAATAAATAAGTAAATGAAATAACTAATAAGAATGATGAAAAGCACAGCAAAATTAATTAACTAAAACTAAAAACTGAAAAATTATTTAACTCAAATTATGTATGTGTTATGTAAAAAGTAAATAGGTAAATAAAGTAAAATATATTTCACTGTATAGTTATTGTTCAATGGAAAAATGTTTTGTATTTTCTCATTATTCTGTTTTACAAGCAGCTCGGCCCACTAATAATTGTAGAAAAATCACATTTTTACCATTCCACCATAGTCTGTAGTCAGTAGTGTAATCAGTTACATTACATATTTTAGGTAATGCAAAAAATGCAAAAAGTAAGAAAATATGTTCCATTCTTTGTCATTTACAACATGAAGTGCATTAAACACATATATTGCATCAAGGTTTCCCAAACTAGGGTTCGTAAAGGAACTGCAGGGGGTTTGTGAGTTCAATGAAAGCTAACAATTAATTACATCATAAAAAAATGAAATTAAAATAAATCATTTTAAAACAAAGTTCCTTTTCAAAGATAGTCTGTACACTACATTTGCAATGCCCCTGGGTAGCTCATTCACGACCAAGTCTTAATAAATGGGCGAATCCTGAAATCTCAAAAACTGCTTGCTGAACTCACAATTAAATTACATGTCAAATCAGCAATAAAACTGAAATTAATAGCCCCATGAATGTAGTTTCTTATGCTCAAATAGCAATTAAAAAGCTTATTTTTCAGGGGTCTCAGGGGTGAAAAAAAAATCAGGGGTAGTTATAATAAATACAGGTGCATCTCAATAAATTAGAATGTCATGGAAAAGTTAATTTATTTCAGTAATTTGTTAAATGTAAAGCCAAAATCATCACAATTTGAGTTGAATTACTAAAATAAATTAACTTTTCTACAACATTCTAACATATTGAGATGCACCGGTATATTTGGCATATAAGGTTTAGATGACAAACAGTTTTGGAATGCCTGCATGACATGTAAATAAGAAATAATGTAAATGCAACGTAAATAAAAACTAATTTTTAATGAGTTGGGAACACAAAAGCCTTCCAAAGACATAATAATACATGGTTAAAAGCCTGTTAAAATGAATGTGTTCACCAGTATTGCTGCAATGTTGAAACCCTTCTTAAACCTGAAAAGATTTTTGTAAATCCAGTGGTCAAATGCTGTCACCACCTGTGGTGTGAATGTCCACAAAACTGGACTTTCTGAATGTATAGGCCTATAATTGGTAGGCTGTTTTAGAAATGAAAATTGAAAAGATAAAAAAGAGAAAGTAGGGGGAATCAATTAATTACGAATAATTTATTGCTATTGTGTGAACAATATGTAATCATGTAATCCATGAAAAAGTAACTGTACTCTTATTACAAGTACTTTAAAATGTAACTTACTCTGATTACAGAATTACCTTCCTAATTTTTGGAATCTGATTACGTAATCCAGATTACATGTAATCAGTTACTACCCAGCTATGCTACTGTGGTAGTATATTTGTGTATTGTGGATAGTATATGAAATATGCATGGACCTAATGAATGCATTTAAAGAAATGAGCAGTACACATAATGCAAATTAGTGCAATAAGACGCCACCGAGGATCATGGTGAAGAGTTACACAAGGGAAAGCACCTAAAAATACACTTAAAAAAGAAACTAAAAATCTGGTTTTGCAGCTGTAATTCATTATGTGCATAAATGTTTTGACTTCATATTTGATCAAACAGTCAAAAGTAAAGAAACAGATGTAGAAAAACATTGAAAAATCATGTTGGCCTATTTACTGCATTGTGAGTACTACACATAGCGTGCACAGTCAAAAGTTTTTGAATGGTAATTTTTTTGTTTTGTTTTTTTAAAGAATTCTCTTCTGCTCACTAAACCTGCATTTATTTGAGCCAAGGTACAGCAGAAGCAGTCATATTGTGAAATCGTTTACAGCTTTCTATTTGAATATATTTAAAAATGTAATTTATTCCTGTGATCAAAGCTGAATTTTCAGCATCATTACTCCAGTCTTCAGTGTCACATGATCCTCCAAAAGCTTGCCGTCAATATACAGTTGAAGGCAAAATTATTAGTCCCCTGTGAAATTTTACATTTTTTTTTTTAATATTTCCCAAGTGATGTTTAACAGAGCAAGAGAATGTTTTCACATTATTTCCTATTTCTTATAGTTGTTTGAATAATAAAGAATAAAATAAATAAATAAAAACCTGCTAAGGTCAATATTATTAGCCCCCTTAAGAAATTATTAGTATGATTAGCTATAGAACAAACTACTGTTGTCCAATGACTTGCCAAATTAACCTAATTTGCCTGATTAACCTAATTAACCTAGTTAAGCCTTTAAATTGCTCTTTAAGCTGACGATTAGTATCTTGCAAAACAACTAGAAAAATAATATGTACTGTCATCATGGCAAAGACAAAAGAATTTAGTTTGGACTTGAGAGAAAAAATTGTTAATGCTCATAAAGATGGAGAAGGATACACACGTTTATCAAAGCGTTTCAAGTGTCAAGAACTGCAGTGAGATGCATTATCAAGAAGTTTAAAGAGACCAACACAGTGGAGAACAAGACGGGCAGAGGCAGGAAGCGAAAGATTTCAAAAACTTTGGAAAGGAAACTAGTGAGAGAGGTTTCTAAAGACCCAAGAACAACTGCCAACTGCGAGGTTGCCGACCAAGTAAGACTCCACTTCTGAAGAAGTGCTCCAAGTTAGAATGAAGTTTGCTAAGGACAACCTGGGGGAATGTGATGCATACTGGAAATGTGTCCTTTGGTCAGATGAGACAAAACTAGAGCTTTTTGGCCACAAAGATGTTGCCTATGTTTGGAGAAAAAAGGGAGAGGCATTCAACCCCAAGAACACCGTTCCCACAGTGAAACATGGTGGTGGGAGTATAATGCTGTGGGGATGTTTCAGTGCATTTGGAACTGGGAATCTCGTCAGGGTTGAAGGAAACATGAAAAAGGAGGACTATAAGAAGATTTTGAAAGACAACCTCAGACAGTCTGCAAGAAAACTTGGTTTGGGTCGACACTTTGTCTTCCAGCATGATAACGACCCAAAGCATACTTAAAATCTGGTGAAGAAATACCTCTAAATGAGCAAAGTGAGTGTACTTGACTGGCCTGCACAAAGCCCAGACTTGAATCCAATAGAAAATCTGTGGGGCACACTAAAGTCCAGAGTTTGTGCCAGAAGACCAGCAAATATGGAGGAGCTTGAGAGATTTGCTAAGGACGGATGGGAGACATGCTTGAAACTTGAGAACTACAGCAAACGACTAAAGGCTGTTATCAAGCAAAAGGGATACACTATTGACTATTAACATCAGAGGGCTAATAATTTTGATCAGTAGACTTTTTAAAATTCTTGGTTATACATTTATTTCTATTTGCATTACAAACACTAAAAGCTTCCTGAATAAAGTATTATGTTTAAAAATGCTGTGTTGATAAAATCGTCTTTCTGTTAAACAACACTTGGGGAGTTATTTGAAAAATAATGAAATATTTTATAAGGGGCTAATAATTTTGTCTTCAACTGTATATATGTAATTTATTTATTTAGAGAAGTAATTATAGAAATTAATACTTTTATTTAGCAAGGATGCTTTAAATTCAAAACTGACAATAAAGACATTTATAAAAGATTTCTATTTCAGATAAATGCTGTTCTTTTAAATAGTAAAAATATTTCAATTTTTTCAGTTTTTGCTGTACTCAAGATTAAAAAAATGCAGGCTTGGTGAGCAGAGCAGAAGAGACTTCTTTAAAAAAAAAAAAAAAGCATTAAAAATCTTACTGTTGACTGGTAGTATATAAAATATAAAAATGCTCATTCTGCAAAAATACTACTAGTAGTAACTATTGTGAAATATACCAATACTACCACACTATGTGAAATACTGCATTCCACAATGCACTGGATGTCATAAGCGTGTTTGTTTCAACCTTTTTCTCTGCTTTTGGCCGTCTGATGAAATACTGAGTAAAGACACATATTGGACTAAAGCTGCAAATCAAAATTTTTGTTGTATTTAAGTATTTTTTGAGGTGTTATCCCTTGCAAAACTCATCACTATGATACTTGGGTGTTGTGTCACCCAATTATAAATCTACTTGTAATTTATTGTATGCAGTTTGTGTACTGTGCATAGTATCTAAAGTATGCATGCACCAAATGGATGGCATACTGCAAATTACAAGTAGCGTTAGGACTGGGTAATATGACAGCCAAGTATCATAGCGATGAGTTGCACATCTTTAAAAACACTCAAATAAATAAACAAATAAAGTGCAATTATGTCTTTTTTTTTGCAAGCAAGGGCACCTAAAAACACTTAAATAAATAGAAAAATAAACTTTTTTTTTGTATTTCCGAATTTTAAAGCTGCTTGTAATTTGCAGTATGTCATCCATTAGTTTTTTTTTTTGTTGTTGTTGTTTTTGCAAAGAAAAGCACTTGCAATGCAATGCATTTGATGTGATATTTTTACACATATTGGATAAAAATGGCAAAACTAGGCTTTTTAGCATTTTCCCTTGCAAATCTCATCACTATGACATTTGGCTGTTGTGGGAAGTTGCTTGCGTGTTGTCCTTAAATAACAGAACGTCACTTGCTGGAATAAACACACCGTTTTCTAAAAATAGTATGCAGTATGCACCAGGCGTTATGCTAGTGTTTCATTCTGCACATAGTGAGAGAGACACACATAAAAGCTGAAATAATATCCCAGTTTAAGCTGATAAAATCATTTGGCTCTGTAAAGTTTAATATAGCCATCCATTCGCAGACGATGAGAGCCAGAGATTCCCAAATAAAGCCGCTGAACTCTGACCCGTGAGCGCACAAGGACGGGTTTGTGTTTATAAACTCACTGAGCACACTGTATGTAAGACAGCATTAATCGTGAACGCTAATAACTGTCAGCGGTGCTCATGTCTGGCCCGCATGCATTACACTCTATCAAATGAGGAATCTGCAAGGAGATGTGAAACCAAGTAACTTTCTAAAAATCGCTCACCTTCTTTTCCTTGCGTTTGAATGACAGTTTCTGTGGTAACCACCAGGCAGAAACCAATACAGCTGACCTGCGCGTCTGTGCTAGTAAATTTATTTCACCATAATGCATTAGATAAATGTGAAAGTAAATGTTTTGCTAATGATGTTTTTGTCTTCAAAATTTTGTGACCGTCCTAGATAGCATTTCAAAGCGTCATGCTGTAAGTGCAGTCCTGGCTGAAAGACGTGTGAAGGGAATCCTAGAATGCATTGCGGCTTAAAATATTCTGTTGTTTGGCTGATGACGCTCACCAAGGCTGCATTTATTTGATATAACTTACAGTACAAATTCTGAAATATTATTGCCATTTAAAAGAGCAGTTTTCTATGTGAATATATTATAAAATGTAATTTATTCCTCTGATCAAAGCTGAATTTTCAGCATCATCCTTCAGAAATCATTCTAATATGCTGATTTGCTGGTCAGGAAATTCTAATTATTATTGTTAATGTTGAAAACATTTTATTTTTCAGGATTCACAGATGAATAGAAAGTTGAAAAGAACAGCATTTATTTGAAATGGAAATCTTTTGTAACATTATAAATGTCTTATCTGTAAATTTTGATCAATTTAATGCATCTCTGCTGAATAAGAGCTCATTTCTTTAAAAAAATCTACAAAATATATGTGAGAAGACTCACATAATAAGGCTTTGCATTCGCAGCTAAAAAAAGATAACATTTACTCTCCTTCATGTCATTTTAAACCTGTAGGACTTCCTTTTCTTCTGTGGAACATAAAAGATATTTTGAGAGTAGTCTCAGTGTTTTTTTTCTCCATACAGTGGAAGTCAATGATGACTAGAGTGGTTTGTCTAAATATCTTCTTTCATGTTCTACAGAAGAAAGTCAGTCATACTGGTTTTTGGGCGAACTGTCGCTTTAAATAAGAAGCTACTGTTACTCTGGAAACTACATTTGTTAGTTTATAGTTGAATATTTTGCAATAAACTTCACATATATTGGACTATACTTCAAGTCAAGTTGATAATTTAATTTTATATACATCATTTTGTCTATTTGTATAATTCACACTGTTTTCTTGTTAAGAAAGCATATTAAATACACAGGCTCATATTTTTCTCATTTTGCTTCAAATCAAGTTGGTAATGTTGCAATTTAACCAGCTGGTTTGGTTCATAGATCACATCTGTTTTTAATCTCTATGGAGGAAATTAATGTGAAATACTATAAAAGGCTGCAAGGCTATCAAGGCTGCATAATGAGTGTTACATTAGTATCATTCATATACTATTATAGTTTTTAAGATTTTGGATTTATTTTATTACATTTCTTTATTTTTAGATTTTCAGTTTTCACTCTAATTTTAGTTTAGTAGTCTTTACAGCCTGGAACACCCTAGCAACCAACCAGAACCACTTTGTAACTACCTAGCAACCTAGACACCCTAGCAACACCTTAACAACCAGCTAGAACACCTTTGCAGCTACCTGGCAACAACCTAGTCTACCATAGCAACACCTTAACAACCAACCAGGGATGCATCTTCTGAAAGCAGCTATGGTAAGTTCCGTCGTTACCAATAGTACCATACGACCATACTTAACTAATGATGCTTTTGGGAAACGCACCCCAAAACACCTTTGCAGCTATCTAGCAACAGTAGCAAACAACCAGAACCAGTTTGTAGCTACCTAGCAACAACCTAGACCACCCTAGCAACCAACCAGAACATTTTTGTAGCTACCTATCCTATCAATGACCTAGACCATCGTAGTAACACTTTTTTTTTGATTTATTTTTGGCTTTATTATGATAGGACATATCATTGCTGACAGGAAGCAAAGTGGGAGAGAGAGAAGGAGGTAGGGTCGGGAAAGGTCCTCGAGCCGGGATTCTAACTCGGGACGCCTGTAGTGCAACGGCGCTGTATGTCGGTGCACTGCCCACAAGGCTATTGGTGCTGCATCTTAGTAACACTTTACCTTAGCAACCAACTAGAACACATTTGAGGCTACCTATCAACAACCTAGACCACCCTAACAACACCTTAACAACACCTTAACAGCTGACCAGAACACCTTTGCAACAGCCTTGACCACCCTAGCAACACCTTAGCAATTAATCAGAACACCTTTGCAGCCACCTAGTAACAACCTTTAGTACCCTAGCAACACCTTAGCAACCAACCAGAACACCTTTGTAGCTAGCAACAACCTACACCACCCTGCAACACCTTAACAGCTGACCAAAACACCTTTGCAACTACCTTGACCAACCCTAGCAACACCTTAGCAACTGATTAGAACACCTTTGGAGCTACCTGGTAACGGCGTAGACCCCTCTAGCAGCGCCTTAACAACTGACCAAAACACATTGCAGTTTCCTATCAATGCCCAAAATCACCCTAGCAACACCTTACCTTAGCAACCAACCAGAACATCTTTTTAGCTACCTATCAACAAAGTAAACACCCTAGCAACACCTCGACAACCAACCAAAACACCTTTGCAGCCACCTAGTAACAACCTAGAACACCCTAGAAACACCTTGGTAAGCAATCAAAACACCTTTGCAGCTACCACGTAACAACCTAGACCACCCTAGCAACCAATAAGAGCACCTTTGCAGCCTAGTAACAACCTAAAACGCATTAACAACCAATCAAACACTTTTGCCAGTCACCTAGCAATGACCTAGACCACCCTTGGAACACCTTAGCATGACCTAGGCCACACTAGCAACAGTTTCTTTTCATATTTATTTGTTTTAATGTATAATTTATATAACTTATTATTATTTATTTATTAGTTTTAGTTTATTTTTTTGTAGTTCTATTTTTTATTTCTTTCTTTCTTTATTTTTTATTCATCAACTATTAGAAAATTTGACTTGGAAAATAGCTGAAATAAAGTGTTTTGTGTTTTTTTTTTTTTTTTTTTTTTTTTAATCAATGATTTTTAACAATTTTTTTTAATCTTATTTCTTATGGTTTTAATTTTGGTTGACAACAATAGCCCTGTGCTGAATGCCCTGTAATCATTCCTGAAATGCACATTGCTTATTTTCTTTCATCATCATGCAACATATTGGCTTCTGAAACTGAGCTCTGCTGGGAAGGACGTTTAGAGACTGGACTTCTTGTAAATTTAATTGAATATCCCTGACCTGTGACGCTGGACTCTGTTGTGGCCGATCCTGTTATAACAAGGTTTGAGCTTCTTGTTCTTTTATGTGGAGTATTTAGCAGTGAATCAGAAGTGCAGTGTTTTGATTCACAGGATCGTGTTTCAGTAAAGCAGCAGCTGCTGAAGTGAGTCATTTCTCTTACTTTCCTTTATCTCATTTCTCTCCTCTAATCTGCACTGTTTGCTTTGGAACACAAACAAGACAAACTGAGCTCGTGTTGTGTTTGTCTTTCTCTGCCTTTAACAAGCTGAGCGATCAAACACACACAAACACACACACATCTGTCTCTCTCCTCCTCACAGTCGTCAGATAATGAGCTCATTATCATTACGCTCATGAAAAATGAGCCTGTTAAAGACAGTAGAGGAGCTCAGGGTGGTCCTTCAACACTACAGCTCCATTACGATGATTTTAAACAGCGTTCCTCTAAATAAATCAAAATCACGTCTCGGACGAGCTGCATGTTTGTTTTTCTACCCAATAAACACTGCTGGGTTTGTGTTTAGGTTAAAATGAAGAGCTTTTTAATCAGCTTCACTGCTGAGAAGACAGAAGAAGAGTTTAATTAAATAAAACACATGATTTGTGTCATCAATATTGTAAATAAACCAAAGACTATTGGAGCACATTTTGCAAGAAAATACAGTTGCTTCAAAAGTTCATGTTTCATCCAGTGATTTTTCTTGCCACTTCTTTGTAATTTACTGTGAAATTTACTAGCAGTTTCTGAGTGAACTTGTTTTGTTCAGTGTACTAAAGAAACTACAATGTACATAAAATGGTTGCTAGGTTGCTGCAAAGATCTTTGGGCGTGTTGTTAGGGTATTCTGGCTGATAGTTTCTAGGGTAATCTAGGTCATTGCTAGGTGGCTGCAAAAGTGTCTGGTTGTTAATGTGTTGCTGAGGTGTTCTGGGTGGTTGCTATGGTGAACTGATTTCTAAGGTGTTGCTAGGATGTTTAATGTGGTTGCTAGGTGACTGTAAAGGTGTCATGGTTGGTTGCTAAGGTGTTGCTAGAGTGTTATGGCTGGTTGCTAGCTGGTTGTAAAGGTGTTCTAGGTGGTTGCTATGCGGCTGTAAAGTTGTTCTCTTTAAGCTGGTTGCGAAAGTGTTGCTAGGGTGGTCTAGGTCATTGCTAGGTGGCTGCAAATGTGCTTGGTTGCTAAGGTGTTTTTAGAGTGTTCTGGGTGGTTGCTAAGATGTTGATATGGTGCTCTGGGTCATTTCCACCTTTCCTGGTGGGTCAATCAAGGTGTTTGGTTGCTATGTTGTTGCTGTGGTGTTTAAGATGACTACCAGGTGGCTGCAAAGATGTCCTAGTTGGTTGCTAAGGTGTTGCTAGGGTGTTCTGGGTTGCTGCTAAATGGCTGCAAAGGTGTTTGGTTGCTAAGGTGTTGCTAGGGTGTTCTGGGTTGCTGCTAAATGGCTGCAAAGGTGTTTGGTTGCTAAGGTGTTGCTAGGGTGTTATGGATTGTTTCTAAGGTGTTGTTATGGTGCTCTAGGTTGTTTCTAAGCGGCTGTAAATGTGTTTGGTTGCTAAGACGTTTCCAGGATGTTATGGGTTGTTTCTAGGATGTTGCTATGGTGCTCTGGGTTGTTTTTAAGTGGCTGCAAAGGTGTTTGGTTGCTAAGGTGTTTCCAAGATGTTATGAGTTGTTTCTAATGTGTTGTTAGGGTGCTCTGGGTTGTTTCTAAGTGATGGCATAGGTGTTTGGTTGCTAAAGCGTTGTTAGTGTGGTCTGGGTGGTTGCAAAGGAGTTGCCAGGGTGTTATGGGTTGTTTCTGAGGTGTTGCTATTGTGCTGTGGGTTGTTTCTAAGTGACTTCAAAGGTGTTTGGTTGCTAAGGCTTTTCCAGGATGTTATGAGTTGTTTCTAATAGGGCTGCACGATTTGGAGAAAAAATCTAATTGCGATTTTTCCAATCAAAATTGCGATTTGCGATTTACAATGCGATTTTACTACTTCTTAAAAAAGTGCTACAGGTTTGATGTGGTTTGATTAAAGTTGCTACATCACGTGGCAATACAACAAATTTATATCAAAACAAAACAAAGCATAATTACAGATGTGTTCGTGAGCCTCACGCCATAAGCCTTTGTTTAGACATAAGGAAATCAAATTGTAGAATGCACACTCAGCAGCGCAAAGCGCTTCCCGCGACAGTTAAAACGAAACCGTAAGTAAGACTCGCACGTGCATTGAAAAGCAATTTTAAGAGAGCGACTCCCCAATGCGCGCAAATTAGGCATTTAGGTGCCAAGTCGTCTGCAGGACTTTGCTTTTCTGCAGACACACTTTGTTGGGAAGTTGAGCCGCTGCTCCCGCTCATCTTTTCCAAATGGCATTAACGTTATTTGCTCGTTCAGTCAGTACATGCAGTGTTAAAATGCCCCCTATTGGTTAAACTCGCATCAAACATAATATACGCAAGAAGACTTAATATGCACATGAAACAAACTGTCAAAAACGACGTATATGCTTGTTACCATATCTGATAGTCAATCGAAATAATCTCAGCCCTTTCAAATCGCGATTTCGGTTTACAAACGATTAATCGTGCAGGCCTAGTTTCTAATGTGTTGTCAGGATGCTCTGGGTTGTTTCTAAATGGCTGCAAAGGTGTTTGGTTGCTAAGGTGTTGCTAGGATGTTATGGGTTGTTTCTAAGGTGTTGCTATGGTGCTCTAGGTTGTTTCTAAGTGGCTGCAAAGGTGTTTGGTTGCTAAGACGTTTCCAGGATGTTATGAGTTGTTTCTAGGATGTTGCTATGGTGATCTGGGTTATTTCTAAGTGGCTGCAAATGTGTTTGGTTGCTAAGGTGTTTCCAGGATGTTATGAGTTGTTTCTAATGTGTTGTCAGGGTGCTCTGGGTTGTTTCTAAGTGGTGGCAAAGGTGTTTGGTGTAAGGTGTTGCTATGGTGCTGTAGGTTGTTTCTAAGTGGCTGCAAAGGTGTTTGGATGATGTTTCCAGGGTGTTGTGTGTTGTTTCTGCAAAGAACTGGCTGCAAAGATGTGTTTGGTTGCTAAGGTGTTGCTATTGTGGTCTGGGTGGTTGCCAAGGTATTGCAAGGATGCTCTGGGTTGTTTCTAAAAGGTTTTTGGTAGCTAATATTTTAGTGTACTGTAGTGAACTGTAATACTCAGTGTTAGAGGTTTGATCATATCATGAACTTTAAAACACTATAAGAAATAATAAGAACTGCTCAACTTACCAAGCCATAAATCAATGCTAATTAAAGCATTGTAGTTTTGTTATTTTTGTGTCATCCTCATCATCCTTGTTCCTTTGCGTGTGCTGATAAATTGGTATTGAGGATGTGAAAAAACAGATAGGCATCATTTAGGGAAGGAGTTAAAACACAAAGGACAAAAATAAAACCCTCATCTGATCCTCTGATATTGAGGAAACACTTGTGCAGTTAAAGAGTGAATGTCATGAAAACAAACAAACAAAAACTTATATTTATTAAAAAATAATTAAATACAACAAATGATTTTATATGTGTTTTTATGTGACCCTGGACCACAAAACCAGTCATAAGGGTCAATGTTTTCGAAATTAAGATTTGTACATCATCTGAAAGATGACTAACTAAGCTACAGGACAATATTTGGCCGAAATACAATTATTTAAAAATCTGGAATCTGAGGGTGCAAAAAACAAATTCAAAATATTGAGAAAATCACCTTTAAAGCTGTCCAAAAAAAAAGTTTTTTTATTTACGCTAGGTAATTTACAAAATATCTTCATGGAATATGATCTTTACTTGATTATTGGCATAAAAGAAAAAACGATAATTTTGACCCATATAATGTATTGTAAGCTATTACTACAAATATACCTGTGCTACTTAAGACTGGTTTTGTGGTCCAGGGGCACATCTAACATTTATTAAATGTTTTATTATTTTATTATATAACTGTGACCTGGATGTGTTCTCAGCATTGTGAAATTCATCCTATAGTACAATTTGATTGAATTACTTCATGTTCGTTTATAGGCTTGAAACAACACTGGTCTGATGCTCACATTTGATTAATTAAATAATGACCCGTCATCGAGCTGTGTGACGGACTTTCATGCATACGTTCATGGCTTTGCCATTCATGGGCTAAAACCATTAACTTGAAACGCACCATAAATCCAAAAGCCACGGGCCTCACGATTATAGAAACCGAGCTAAATATCCTCTTTGTTCCACCTTTGATGACAGTAATTTGCTTCTCGATCTTTGTTTTTTTTATACCGTCGCAGTCTGCTTGAACTTGGTTATAATAACCAGTGTAAACGTCTTTAAATACGCAGACGGGACGCGTGATAAATCTCCGACAGAGGAGCGCTTAACGCTAATTAATAACAAACTACGAGCAAAACGTGCCACAGAGTTGGCAGAAACTTCCCGGCCTTGCACCATCCACGTTTATTGCCATGTTCGACGGCCTTGGGAGTCTTTACATTAGTACCAATAACAGTCTGTGATTGGGCTTAAGTGTGCGCACAAGGCATTACTTTAAAATCACGCGGGTGTTGAAAGCGCTCTTCAGTAGTGCGAGCCCAAGTGGTAAAGTCTCTAAGGACC
Source organism: Cirrhinus molitorella (assembly GCA_033026305.1). NCBI lineage: Eukaryota > Metazoa > Chordata > Actinopteri > Cypriniformes > Cyprinidae > Cirrhinus > Cirrhinus molitorella. Next base: position 19,002,892 of record CM065133.1, on the reverse strand, counting down.
GGCCCCCGAGTCCGAGAGCTGGCCAAGGACAACCGGGCCCCGTCCAAAGGGGGTGGGCGGGAGCTCGCCGTTGGGTTTTTCACGAGGCGATGATGCCCCGTCGCCTGTGGTCTGCAGCCAGTGCGGCAGCACGTAACCAGAGCCAAGGTGGAGCGAGAGGAAGGGAGGAAACTCAGAGCGAAACCATGAAAAATGTTGAGTATGAAAATGTCTCCCTTGGTTTATGGCTGCGCAGACGGGCGTCCAAAAGAAACACATCTTTAAATTTAACTTTAGATGCCTCTTAGACTCTTTTTTTTCTCGTTCTTTCTCTTTTCCTCACCCTCTCCCAACTGGCTGGCAAACGCGTTTGGTTTGTGGAAAAGCAAAGCCAAGTTGCCTGGAAACTGCGAGCATGTTAGAAAATCGCTCGATAATGCAGCTTTTTGGAAATGTGGCGACAGCTCCTGTGCACACGGATCGGCTTTCAGGCCCGTGAACATGCAAAACGCTGTAAACTTTACACTACAAAAAAGGCTTATCATAGTATTTTCATCTTGTTTCTAGTCAAAATTTCTAAAAAAAAAATCTTAAATTAAGATGCATTTACTAGATATGACATAATATATTTAATCTTGTTTTAAGCAAAATGCACTTAATTTAGTTTTTTCCCCCCTGGAAACAAGACTAAATATATTTGCTTATCTACTAAATGCAGCTTAATTTAAGATTTTTTTTTAAATTTTTGAACTAGAAACAAGACAAAAATACGAAGTAAGATGAGCCTTTTTTTTGTAGTGAGGAAATTTACAAACAGATGAAAAGACTCTATTTACTTTATTAGCACTGTAAAGCCTTACAAATGAAATAATAGTCAGAAAAATCTTTAGACAAAATGCTTTTAGATTGCATGTTTTTTTTGATTATCATATCTGATAAAGCAGGCTTTTATGGCTCACATAGTGTGATACAGTGAGAATATGGAGGAAAAACCAGCTCAGTTTTATTTGGTGTAGATGCTGATATTTATATGACCAAAAAGGCCTATGAAATAACAGGCTGAAAATGAAAATGTTTTTGTTGAATATCAGGCTTTTATGGCTTATATAGTCTGATACAGTGAGAATATGGAGGAAAAAACAGCTGTTTTATTCTATGGCCCAAATTTGGTGCACGTGCTGATATTTATGACCAAAAAGTGATGACATTCTGAAGCTTGTAATGTAAATCAATGAGATCTTTATTACGGTATAGCAGATACTTACATAAAATGATCTAAATATCAGTGGTCACTGTATATCTCCAATAATATGTCTTAGATGAGACTGAAATGATCCAAACATAGAATGCAATACAATCCAATGATGATTGAGAGATAAACAAATAAACATTCCTCAAAAGATGTGAGGTGTTTTGGAGGCACAGTGGAACAGTGAAAGTAAATCTTCCAGAAATAAACGTTCCTTGAAAGATCCTGATGATCAGATTTGAGATTTTTCTTAAAAGTCATTATTAATGATTTTTGATTATGGAGAATCAAGCAAAGCCAAGCTGATTTAGTCCAGTAAGTGTTCATCTGGAAATATTACTACAGTTATTCAGACGTGTACTTGATAAAAATCAGTCAAGATTTGACAGCAAAAAGACACGTGAAGCACCAGCTGAAGGTGGAATTTTATTTGATGAAAAACTCTAAACTATCAGTTACACAAAAGAAGATTTAGCAGCAAAGATTTTATCATTTAGAAGCCTTAATAGCAATTTTGCATTACTTTTTGTGTGTAATTTAGTATTTTCTTCTGGTTTAAGCACTAGATTCTCTGAAAAAGGGAAAAAGGGCTGCGAATTTCACTTTCTTTGAATGACAGCTGAGAAATTGTAACTGAGTGTAAAACGTGACTTAACTAGAAAAGCAGAGTTGTGCTAATAGGACACCGTCCAAACTCCTGCCACAGTCTGTCATGTCTTGATTCTTGGACACATACTTAGACTGAATAATAAATATGATGGTGAAGGGTTTGTCGTCTCCGTCTGCACATACACCACCTCATTTTTAAAAATCAACTAATGCAAAATTAGCGCCATAGTATCAGAAGTGTCCTCCTCCTCTCATTTGTGGTTTTAACACATTATGAACCATATTCTTGCTCTGTGTTTATTTAACTTTTTATGTGTTTTAATTAAAGGGAAGTTGAGCATCTAAAATGCTCGTAATTCTAGTCCTAATTTTATAAAAAACAACACATTCCCTTCAAGGGACTAGCGAAGGCGTTAATAAATGCGTCCAGCAGTGTTATTGCACTGAAACGGACTGCGATGGTTGTTGAATCATTGCGACGTGATGTTAAATTAAAGGCAGTGGTGTTGTATTTTCTGTAGTAGGTAGAAGCTGTTCGTCAGAGGTGTGTCGTTAGTGAGAGCATAATACCTCATAAATCAGACAGAGAGCACAGGACAACAGTCTAATGTTTCACTGGCACCGACCAAACCAAATAAAACACATTTAGTGCCACCTCAGTTTTACTTGCGGAGAATATTCTTAGAAGAATGCAGTTACGTAATGATGCTAAATTATGTGTGTGTGTGTAATATAATAGCATTTTATAGATTTTTTTTTTTTATTATATACATAATGCATCTGGACATTACAAAATATAATTATTCTAGGTGATACTTTTTCTATTCATTATTTTTGTTAAATAATTATATATGGACTTATTTATAAAAACATACAATATACACACACACACACACACACACATTTTTTATAGGTGTGCGTGTGTGTGTGTGTGTGTGTGTGTGTGTGTATATTAAAAGTGTAATTATTGCTTGTAATTATATATGAATTTATTTGTGTAAACATTTTGTTAAATTGACAATTTTTTAGTGTTGTGTGTGTGTGTGTGTATATAA
>CM065133.1:18877500-18995000 GCA_033026305.1 Cirrhinus molitorella | reverse complement strand
AGGTTTTCACAATATTATTGTGAAAGTTGTTTGATGTGCAATCTATTCCTGCAAAATTGCGAAAATGTCATAAACTACTAAATTATGCAACCGAGAAATACAGGCAACTATTAGTGAGAATTGTTTTGCAAGAGTTCATTGCTATACGAATAAGCCATTAAATATTTACAGTGTAGCTAAATAAGAATCACTATGAATTGTTATTCAGAAAAAAGCGGCGAAATTAATTTAGCATGTTTGTTTAATCGTTAAATACATTATTTAAATATATTCGTTCGTTTTGAATTGACTCGAGTGCGTTGTTTCCCATAAACTCACCACTTGGGATATTAGTAACAAACGTTTATTTACATTTTCAGTGCAAATACTTACAGACAAAATATAATACAATCAAGTTTATCAACGTCTTAAATTCATGAACATTCAATTCCCAAAATCGTCATGAAGGTCGAGTGGTTCATTTAACGCAGAGCGCTGCTTTCCTCTCTCTCTCTCTCTCTCTCTCTCAAAGGTCATAAAGGTCTGTTTCACAATGAAACGATGGCTCAAGTAGGGCCCGCTCGTGTTTCTGTGCTCGCTTCAATGTCAATGTCTCTGTCCCGGTTTAACGACACATCCTCACAGCGGCGTTTGTCCGCCTGTGCTCGACTCTGTCGTGGAGTTTGTACTGGAGGATGTGTCGTGCGTGCTGACCGGCAGAGCTCCTGGGATAATCACACTGGCTTTGCTAAGGTCAGAAATGTCCACGTCGCTTTTGTCCTCCGGGCCGTCCTCGAATTCGGACTCGCTCGGTTCGCTTTCGCATTCGGAATCCTCGCGTTCCTTCGGCTCGGTCTCGGTAGCGGATTTATCCGGCTGTTCTTTCTCCTTGTCCTTCTGCGCCTGCGCTTCTTTGGAATGCCGCCATTTCATCCGCCGGTTCTGGAACCAAACTTTTACCTAAAACAGAGGGAGAAACATCCTTTAGAAAAGTTCTAATGCTGGAGTATTTTATGTATATTTTATAATGCGTTTCTAAATAAAATTAGATTTAATTATGCATTTGTGCATTTGCAATACACTAGTCAACATCTGAAGTGGATTAAAACCTTTCATCAAAGTCCTGAAACTAAACTAGTGTTGACTACTGTATTTATTGCACTGTTTTGAGATGACTATGAGAGATGAACTTGAACTTTAGTGAAAACTAAATCGAAAAGTTTATCAACTCATTGAACTATCCGCATCTGGTATACTGGAGAGAAAGGCAGATTTCCAAACTTGACTGGAAAGTTTTGAAACTTGCTTATCGCGTTCGCTGCCTGTCGTGTCATTTCCGATATCGAATAAGACAGAAACTCTTGCCCAATGCCCTAAATTAGCATGTTTTGAAACGAAACAACTGCACCCCTCCTGCATTTGCAATAATTCGTTATAATTGACTTTCATTTCTCTAGAACTGCTGGTGTCGCAATGCTGCACGAGTACGAGCATCCAGCTGCAAACTCTCCAGATGGCTCTCAAGCCGTGTTTTAATTTAAAAACACATTTATGTCGATTAATAACACTTTGCACATTTTTATAATGCATTGCTAAACAGTCGCTCACCTGTGCATCGGTGAGGCCCAGCATCGCAGCCAGTTGTTTTCTGTCCGGTTTCGTGACGTACTTTTGGATTTCAAAGCGTTTCTCGAGGCCCTTCCGCTGGAGGTTGGAGAACACTGCTCTGGACCACGACCTTTTCCTCTTGTACGTCTGTGGCATTGTGTCTTTAGAAAGCACCGCATACGGCCCTGTTTGAGTCAAACAACACACGTCGTTAGAACACAAAAAGAACTTCAATGCAAATATGGCCAAAGCGCATGTTATTTATTCGCATGTGCAAAATTATCACCGCACACGCATGCAAAATCAGGCAGTGCAATAATAATAACAGTGAACGTCTCGTCCGTGCAGGTTGTCCTGCTCTTTAGGGCTCGACTGGGATGTACTACACTACCTGGGAAGGTGTCTTGAAACTGATGTTGCCCTGATTGCCTGGCGGCATTGCATATTGAACCCATCATGGAGGAGGTTTCGCTCATGGTCGGGTCTATGGACGCGAAGTACGGGCTGGCAGACACATGGACTGCTGACTGCCGATTCGGACTAACAATCGATGTGAGATCTGTTACACAACGACAAACACCAAACAGTTCAACTAAAGTTCCAATTGGCTTGTATAGCAGGGCCATGAGCGCGTTGGGTTGGACGCGTCCAAACAAGCATTACTATTCTGAATCTAATTGTTACGTCCTTTTAAGCGTGATGTGATGCTTACTAAGAAAAACCCGAATTTTGCCTAAATAAAAAACAAAACAAAAACGTCTTACCTCTCAAGGACGGGGATTCTTTCCCCTTGGGCTCGAAGTCTGTGGATAATATCCGATCGATCCCGAACTTGAGGTCTTTACTCGACGGCGGAGGCGCGGATTGCGCGTTCATCGCGCCTCGGGATGTCAAGTGTATTCCATGCCTGTGATACGCGGTTGGAGTGACCGGAGACGGGCGCAACGGGGATCCCGACGAGTGAACCTGCGCCCGGGCACCGATGTGCGCCATGAGCGAAGACGATCCGGGGATGTTCTCCGCATCTCCAACGTGCAGAATATCAGCGATACAGAACGACGGCTTCTTTATGCTGTCCACCCCGAAGCCGCCCGAGCAGTACGCGGTCCAAAGGCTAAAGTTCGACGCGTAAAACGGATTGAGTCCCGTCGTGTACATCCTGGCAGGAGAATCGCACACAACTACGGTCAGGTTTAAGGAGTTGCTGCCCTCTCTCGCGTTTCTCCTCAAGTATGAAACTCCAGTCAGGAGTCCAAAAAGCTCTAAGCAGGAGTTCCGTTATTGATTGGCTCTTTGTGAGCCAATGGAAGTTGACAGAACGCTCCAACACGCCCCAAACACGACAGCACTTCCATTACGACTCTTAAGAATCACCACGTTTGTTAAACGGCTATGGTTCAAATGGTAAAACACTAAACGTTTTGGGTGTTTATTGTCAGTGTGTTGATTTTCAATTAATCGATTTGTCATTTTAATTGGATATTAGAAAACTGCATAAATATTTAGCGAAATATTAGGATGCACTAAATAGAAAGAGAGATGCTGATAAACATTTAATCTTTTTAATGGTGCATACTTTACGATAATTGGAAAACAATTATTTAAGATTATCATTTTAGAAGGTGATGTAATAGAAATGATGCATTCGTAATTATATAATAACAGTGAAGTTTTTTACGCAATCGCCTACGGTCATGATCTGTTTTTACATTTTTTAAAAACTGCAAACTTGATTCGGACGCGTGTGAGTGTGTTCTGCTCTGGGACTAGGAAACAGGAGTTTCTCGATGCAGGTCATCCTGTTTTTGATGAGCTCTGATTCAGGCTAAATGAGCGGATATTCCTGCTAGATTGAGGCCAAAAATAGAAGATGCTTTAGTATTTTAGGATACAGCAGAGGACCCTTATTTCCTCCGGCTCGGAGAGGTGGAACTTTATAATGAGTGTTAGCACTTCCTTTTTTCAATATTTGTGCAACTTTATCTCAACTCGCAAGTCGCGCGGTGACGCAAATCCGTCCTTATGCTTATAATAAACAGAGGAAATCTATTCTCCGCTGAAACGAAAACACAATTAACTTCAGAGGCGATACTTCATCCATATGCAGGACTTTACATTACTGAGACAAAAATAGAGCGCTGCTTATCACGGGAAAAACAAAAACATCGAATATTAAAACAATAATAAAAAAAATAGTTTTACAATTGTTTGTCAACACGCCTTCCAGATGTATGTACATAAACACACTCATGCATGCATACATGCGAAAGCATTTCTAGAATGCATTACAGATGTTGATTGGTATGCAATGTTTATGATCATTAATGACGGCCGATGATTTTACCCTATGGTGTTTTTTTTTTTTTTTAAGAATGGCGTTCATTAGTCGTGATTCATTACCGGAAAGGTCAATGACCCTGACCGCCTCCTATCACGGTGTTTTCGAATGACTCAATTCCGGTTTAAATTTAGAGATGAAATGTACCGCTTCGCTCTCGATCAAGCAGTCAAAACAATCCAGGGAAGAGGATGCGGAAGACGCGCCGCGGGTGAACGCGCACGTTGTTTCAGGTGCCGGTGAAATATATTCGAACGCTGAAAGGCCCGAGACTCATAAAACAGGTCATAAAACCGGCAACAATTGACCGACCGCTGGCATTTCACTGTAGTCATTCAACCATCAAAATATATATGTGACCCTGGACCACAAACCCGGACTTAAGTAGCAAAATTATCGATTTTTGCCAAAAATCATTATGATATTAAGTAAAGATCATGTTGCATTAAGATATTTTATACATTTTACAAAAAGTTAATTTTTGATTAATATACATTGCAAAAAAACCTTATTTGGACAACTTTAAAGGCGATTTTCTCAATATTTAGTTTTTTGCACCCACAAAGATTTTCACAAACCAATACATCAATGGAAAGCGTATTTATTTAGCTTTCAGATGATGTATAAATCTGTTTAATAAAATTGACCATTTATTAATTTATAGAATTTAACAGAAACAATTAGCCTAAGATAGACGGCCTAAAATATTCAGTGCTTTTCTAGCTGCATAAATTTGTGTCAGTTTAAAAACAAAATTTATTCATTTATGTATTTTTGTTTTGTATTTTTGACTTAGTAAAATCACACATTAAAGATTAAATTTTTTCCTTAACATTATAAAAAAAAAAATTACAATTCAATTATTATTTCACGATTTGCCCATAATTTAAATATAACGTGCGTGTACTGTGTGCTCAAATATAACCTCAGTATTTGTATTATTCAAAGTTGGTCAGATTTCAAATGATTCTGAAAAAAATTGCATAACGTATTTTATGAACACTGATTTTATTATTATTTATTTTTTAAAGTCCTTAAACAAAGTAAATTAAATGACTTCCTTTAAAAATGACTGTGTAAATAAATAAATCCTAATCTATATTAATATCCAGGATGAAAGTTTCGGTCTACAATGGAATTGTCTACGGAAGACAACAGGTTCAACCCAGAGTTTCCGGATATCTTTATTGTCCATATCCTTATCTGCATTCCTATCTATATCTACGCCTTTATTGTGGTAAATATATTCGCGTTGAAAGCGCGAAGTCATCTGCTGTAGCAATTAAAGCAGTGTTGGACCAGTAAAACATCAATGAATGAAAACTATTCAAAACGCTTTCAAACAGCACAGATAAAACATTACACTTGCCGTAATGACTTGAGTGATTTGAGCGGGCTCTGTCTTCCTATTTGCAGTGATAACATCATCTTCTACTCATGGGATTGCCTTTATTTCTGGACCCCCATCAGGAGCATCCGTCTGTCAGCGATGACGGGCCCCGTCATGCTGGAAACATTAGAAAATTAAAATATCATAATCGTTAAATGCCGATCATGGGAAAGTTTGGAGACCTTGTGGAATTGGTTTGTTTTCCCAAATTCCCTCCGGCTGATGAAATCGCCGTCCGGAGAGTTCAGTGGCGATCTCGCCAGCTCACTGCGGTTCATTTCGGGGCTCTGACAGCCTCGGGAAACATTTGTTACGGATTATTAATTGCATTTTTAAACGCACCCTTGACAGAATGAAAATCCGTCAGCAACTATAATCATATTCGTGAAGCAGCGTTTTAGTTTGGGCTCTGTAAACAGAAATTAATTTCTGTTCAGCGGATTATATTTCATATACACTTTAAAAAAAGTAAAGGAATACAGAAGTTGCAAATACAGAAATTAATTGCAAATTCATTCAGTGTTATCCTTCCGCTAGCCATGACAACCTACATGTGACCCTGGACTAAAAAACAGTCATAAGGGTACATTTTTTTTTAAATTGAGGTTTGACCGAGATATAACTATTTGAAAATCTGGAACCCGAGGGTGCAAAATAAATAAATAGATAAAAATAAAAAATATTGAGAAAATCGCCTTTAAAGTTGTCCAAGTGAAGTTCTTAGCAATGCATAGTACTAATCAGAAATTAAGTTTTGATATATTTACGGTAGGAAATGTACAATATATCTTCATGTAAAATGATCTTTACTTAATATCCTAATGATTTTTGGCATAAAAGAAAAATACAATGTATTATTGGCTACTGCTACAAATACACGCGTGCTACTTAAGATTGGTTTTGTGGTCCAGGGTCACATATAAAGGAAGCTAGCTGCTCTCTGTTACTTACACAGAAGCTGGTTAACAGGTGTTTCACGTCATAGCTGTTAGTAGATAAGTGTATTATAACACCGCTGGAACGCCATATGGACCAATCAAAACGATCGCTATTTAATTATATAAACAGTTGAAACAAGAACCATATCAGTGAACGAATTAGGCCTGTTTAGAGATTTATAGAAATCAGCAATCTGTTGAGTTTCATCTAGCGAATCCGATTTCCATTTTGGTACCCCTACTCAGCAAATAAACAACAACAACAACAAAAATCTAAATACGCCCTCTTTAAAATATCTAATTGTTTTTAAACTCATTCGGAAAGCGCTAGAACATGTTGCCTCGCTTCTGTTCGCCAACTTAATATTTACCGCGCTGAAGTACATTTCTCTTTTCATATTTACTCATATATAAATATACATTTTTGCATTTCCACATATGTAGGCTATATAATGAATAAAACGGAACAAAATTGTTTTTTTTTTCAAAGGCTCACGGTTTTTGCAAAAAAAAAAGAAAAAAAAACTCTTCTGGACACGAAACAGAGACAATAGATAGAGAGACATTTTAGAGACAAAAGAACTATCCATAAGAGCCGTGCGACCATTTGTAAATTTAATGTGTCTGACTTCCAGTGTCATTTGCTTCCAGCTATTTTTTTTAGCAGTACAAACTCGTTTTGCTGCTTGATATTGCAAACTGGTGTTGTCATACCATATTATTTTAATATATTATCTTAATTATGAACACACTGGTTTGTAATGCACAGTTTTCAATATTTACTATTCCTTTTGATAAAAAAAAAGCCTGTATCCACCTTTTTTTAACGTAAGTGCGGGCCTTTTGTAGTTTGTATGTGAGCGGCTTTAGGTTTCATTAGCTAGCATTAATTTCATCTGTAAAATTCTTATCATGTTATTTAATGTATTGTCGTATTCATAAACAAAGAAAACAGGTTTTATAAAAACAGGTTTAGAATGGTTTACTGCGCTGGAGTAGGATTCTCTCTTTATATTTATATGCCCATGTAAATATTATTTTTGCATTTCCACATATAATGAACAAAACATTAGAACAATTTTTGGAGGAGGAGGTTGTTCACAAAATCCTTTCCGCTTTAGTTAATGTACTCTTCTGGACACGAAAAAGAGACAATAGATAAGCAGACAAAACCAAAAAAAAAAAAAAAAAAAAAACTATCCCCTTAATTTAAATCCACCTTTTTTAACGAAAGAGCGGCGCGTCATTTGTTACTTGAATGTGCGCGGCTTACGGTTTCATTTACTACCATTTATTTCACCTGAAAAAACAGTTTGTTATCCCGCTTAATATTGCAGTGGGAACTGGTATTTCTTATTCTATTATTGTAATGTCTTTTTGTATTCATGAACACAGAAAACAGCGAATTTCTGTGAATAGGCCTAATGGTTTAACACATCCTTAACCATTTTTAGTGACTCATACGAATAAAGAAAGGATACCCACTATGTAAATAATACAATTTATTATAGCAAATGAGATAAAACTTATTTTAAAATAGATTTAACTGGCAAAAAGCAAAGCAGAACTGTATTATCTAATGAGTAGATTTTGCTGATCGTCGATGCTAATAATGTCAGTGTTTACATGAGCGGTGCAGGTTGAAGTCTTTGGCCTTTTACGTGTAAAGGAATCCAGACGTGCCACTTACTCTTCTCGTTCAATATACACGGGGTTAAATCAAAAGCTCCGTGTTAAATAACAGCGAGACTAATGGAAACGCGGAAAGGTCATAACAAACCATTACGATGCTGTCGGAGATCCAGCTGAAGCGCCACGACACTCGGTGACAGAAGATTCACCCACAGAGCTCCTGCCGGCCCGATTAGGCCCCTTAATGGTCTGCAGTGATCGATTGTGCACTTGTTTACTGAAAGTCATCGTTCTTGAAGGAAGCCAGATGCTTCTGCAGCTCTGGAACACAAGCCCGTGTTCATGAGCCCGAACGCGTGATGAATTACTGCAATAACGCGACGTTTAATGGAAGGAACGCGCACGACGTTTCACTAAAGATGAAGTGGTAATTTCCAATTATCCTTCCTCTAATGAGATATATGAATCAACAAATAAGCGTTAAGTGTGTTTAAAACTACGTGGATTAAAATGCTTACAAATAAACGGATATAAAAATGAAACGATATAAAGTATTCCTTTTGCAACAAACCATTCTTAATAATATACACACGACTCTGTACAACTCTTGTTTTATATAGCCTATTTAAAGATGTTCTAAATAAAATAAAAAAAAATTAAACATAAATGTGGCAGGTCAAAAGTTTTGAATAATGTAAAAAAAAACATAACCTGTACTGAAGTCAAATAATACTCTGAAAATCCTTATCATTAAGTTGTGATTTCATTAAATAATAACAAATAAAATAAGCGTTTTTCTCATTTTCATACAACAGTTTCTTAAAACATATTTGACTGATATTCCATGCATTACATTGTTTTACATTATTACATTTTTATAAAGATCAGAAATGAGTAATGCATGAATAATGTAAAAACCTAACATTTCTATAAAAACTACCTATTAAAGTAGTCAAATATTACTTCATTAAAAAATATTACTACTAAAATTGTAGAACATAAAAAACTGTAAATGCATTCTTAATGATTCTGCTCCAATTTAGAAAGAGCATTTCGCTTAATTTGAATTATTCAGATGAATTCTTTTCAAGGCAATTGTTTAATTCTGCATATGTTGTCATTGCATTGACGGAGAACTGTGCATGTTGCCGTTTTCATGTCAAAGCATAACCCGATGCTGCTCTCTAGTGGTGAAAGTACTGATTACATCCTCAGAACCCGATGGTTTGATGCACTAATTACTTCTTAAGACAAATTCATCAGGTTAAAAGCACACTTTTGTCTGGGCAAGATTCTCAGACATCGTCTGCCTGCTACGTTACTTTAATTGGCCCTGTCTGTTCTAATAGATTTGAAACTGTCCAGATTTGAGTCGTCTCATTTCCCAGTGCAGTCGTGTGTCTGGGGAGCCACTCAGTGTAGAATCCAAACACATTTGGCAGCGATAGGCCATATTTCATCACTGTTTACTGCATATTCATTCCTGCAATCCCCAATGCGACGAGAGTCAGCTGTTAGAATACTTCCTTATAAATGTCATCCTGAGAGCTTCTGGTTCAAGACTCGAATGTCATTGACTCCCAAACACGCTTTTCTTTAAACATCATTATTAGGATTACACAAAATGAGCACAATTCTATCCTGAAAATCCAGCAGCTGTAGCATTTGTGAGGAATACACAGGGTGTGTATTAGATTTCCATCTAATAAAAGAGATTCTAGGTATTTAGATTGCTAAGGCTCAAACTGCCTTCTCGCTAGATTTCACTTTTATGGATATAAATGAGCATGATATCAGAATGATATTTTTGCATGAGCATTTAAAATGAAAAACTTGATTTATTTGACACGATAAAGAGGCCTGCACAGGATATGCGCTTTTAAATCATCAAGGCAGAGTGCAGCTGGAATGCTGGGAAACAAATCGCTTCTGACAACAACTAATAAACATAAAATACACACACAAAAAACAGACGTAATAAACCTATCATCATTTTCTGTGCAAAAGTACATTCTTAAAGAAATAGTTCACCTAAAGATGAACATTTGCTTGACATTTAATCACCCCCAGGTCATCCAAGATGTAGATGAGATGAGTGTAGATGAGCATTCCATCCCTTGCTCACCAATGGATCCTCTGTAGTGAATGGGTGCCGTCAGAATAATAGTCCAAACAGCTGATTAAAAACATCACAATAATCCACACCACTCCAGTCCATCAGTTAACATCTAGAAAAGACAAAAGCTGCATGTTTGTCAGAAACAAATCCATCATTAAGACATTTTTACCTAAAATACAAGTCCTTTATCCATAATAATGCTTCCTCCAGTGGAAAAAGTCCATCTCCTGTTGTCTCTCACATCAAAATCCAGCCATTTGTTTAGAGCTTTTTAGACTGTTTTGGCTTGTAAATCTGTACAGATATCTCTCCTGTTTCAAACTTTTTCACAGGAGGAAGCATTATGGATTTAGCTGAAAGGATGGATTTATTTCTTACAAATGTGCAGCTTTTGTCTTCTCAAGATGTTAACCGATGGTCTGGAGTGGTGTGGATTCCTTGTGGGAAGAGCTGGGTACTTTTGACCTAACTTGTTTATCACATGGGTTTAAACAGGATAATTTTATACCATAATGAGTGAGAAAATATATTCCTTACATTGTAATTAACAACATGAAGTGCATTAAACAGCATAATACATCAAGGTTTCCCAGACTGGTGTTCGTAAAGGTTTACTTTACGAAGAGTTTAATGAAAGGCTAACAAGTAATTAAATCATAAAATTGTCAAATTAAAATAACAATCAAAATAATGCACTTACTATTAAAAAATATTATTTTGTTTACTTGCACGCCATATGACCATTAACCAATGTCAGAGAACCGTGAACATGCAAATGTGATACATAATAATTAAAAGGGGTCATTGATTATTTCACTTTTTTTAACTTTAGTTAGTGTGTAATGTTGCTGTTTGAGTATAAACAACAACAACTGCAAAGTTACGATGCTCAAAAATCATTGCAAAGGGAGATGTTGTCTTTTACAGAATTGCTGATTGACCACCCCTTTAAAGTAAACATATTAGGTGAAAGAGGTTCAGATGACAAAACGTATGAGATAATGGGAATTTGTGCATTTTAATGAGTTTGAAAGACAAATGCCTTTTAATAATACATGGTTACACAACCTGCTGAATGATAAGTCAAATAAAAATGTGTTCATCAGTGGTTAATGCAATATTAAAACACTTTTTAAACCTGAAATGATTTTTGTAAATCCACTGGTCAAATGCTGTGTCGCCACCTGTCTAATGACTAGTCTATGTGTGAATGTCCACAAAACTGGACTTTATGAGCGTATAACTATTTTAGAAAGGAAAATTAAGGAATTAGAGAACATCAATAGATGATGAATAATTTATAGCTATTGTGTGAATAATATGTAATCAATAAAAAAGTAACTGTAGTCTGATTACGAGTATTTTAAAATGTAACACTGTAATCCACTTGTGCTTGCGGATTATTGACAGCTGTTCTGACGGCACCCATTCACTGCAGAGGATCCATTGGTGAGCAAGTGATGGAATGCTACATTTCTCCAAATCTGATGAAGAAATAATCTCATCTACATCTCGGATGGCCTGCGGGAGAGTAACATGTTCAGGATATTTTCATTTTTGTGTGAAGTATCTCTTTAATGCCTTCTGGAGTTGTGACACACTATTTTCTGAAATCACTGGACTGTTGCAGCATTGTGCTAGTTGTCTAACAACATTCTCTGGTCATGTGGCAGGTCTTTTCTTTTGCTCCTCTGAATGACTTGTAGCATGTAGAAATGAATGTACTTGAATTCTCATCTAAAACTAATTTTCGCTCAGCTCCTAAAACATAATCGCATCTGATAATTGTGCTCTATTGAGTAAAGTAGTGCTTTTCTTCTTCCTTTCTTTTCCTCATGTGTTTTCAGAACATGGATTCACTTTCTCTGTTACCAAAGGAAAGACTGAACGTGCTTCCGAGTCTCTTGGTGACGCCGCCGCTTCTCCAGCTCCAGTTCCACAGAGAGGAGGATCCACGCTCGTATTCCCGGCCCGCTCTCCTCTGACTGCCCGACTGACACTCCTTTTCACCGGTAGGTGAGAGATTCATCCTCCTTTCAACCTATGGAAATATTGTTTACAGCTTTGTCAGTAAATAATAAACCTGTTGTACACAATCTGCTACTACAGTTTGGTGCTTCACATTTTCTTTTTGCTGTCAAATCTGTGATTTTTATCAAGTAAAAGTAAGAATAACTGTAGTAATATTTCCAGATGAACACTTACTGGACTTAATCAGCTTGGCTTTACTTGATTCTCCATGAATCATTTTTGTAGAAACTGGGAATGATCTTCCCAAGCCTCCAAAACATCTCACATCTTTTTAGGAACGTTTATTTGATCATCTCTCAATCAGCATTGGATTGCATTGCATTATATGTTTGAATCATTACAAATCTTACTAAGAAAGGGGTGCCCAATCCTGTTCTTGGAGATCTACCTTCCTGCAGAGTTCAGTTCCAACCCTGATCAAAAACACCTGTCTGTGTCGGCGCCGATAGCCTTGTGGGCAGTGCGCCGACATACAGCGCCGTTGCGCAACGGGCGTCCCGAGTTCGATTCCCGGCTCGAGGACCTTTCCCGACCCTACCCCCTTCTCTCTCTCCACTTCGCTTCCTGTCCTTCTTGATCTGTCCTATAACAATAAAAAGCCAAAAATAAATCTTTAAAAAAAAAAAAAACACCTGTCTGTAATTATCAAGTGCTCCTTTAGATCCTAATTAGTTGGCTCAGTTGTGTTTGATCAGGGTTGGAGCTGAACTCTGCAGGAAGGTAGATCTCCAGGAACAGGGTTGAGCACCCCTGTACTAAGACATACAGTATTATTGGAGATATAGTCTCAGCCTCAGACGTCACGCCCACAGAACGTTAGCTAAATGGCTAATGCATATGGCACACTTATCTGGTAACACTCCAGGGGTTTTGAAGTCGTCATCGGATTGGTTAGATTATACGGGATTTCTGGAAGACGTGTGTGTCGCGTTCTTTAACGTTCCACCTGGAAACAAAAATGCCGTGGCGCACAGCCCCCTCACGAAAGAAGAAAGCCATCGTGTTTACAGCTGTGTTGACGAGCGCCTATTAGGATCAACTTAAATGCTGGATTTTCAAAAGAATGTGAAAAATGTAAAGTTTGCGACATAGAATCTTTTAAAATATGTTCAACAGTTTCACACAGCGGTCTGTTATTGTGGCGACATTTCCACGCCCCTAAACATAAACGAAACGTGATTGGTTGCTTTCCCTGTCAGTCATATGGCCTAATTTGCCATTCAAAGCGGCCAGACCTTCTGCCATCAGTCTGAAGGTCTGGCTATGTGAAACTATTGGAGATATACAGTGACCACTGAGATTCAGATCATTTTATGTCAGTATCTGCTGTACTGTTATAAATATCATTGATTTACATTAAATTAGATTACTGTTTTGTCCCTATAAATATCTGCATCCTCACCAAACTGCATATTTTTGTTCAGTTTGTCTCTGAATAAAATTGAGCTACATCTACATCATGCTAGCACAGGCTAGTAACTAGCTAATCATGCTAGAATCATGCTAGCAACATGTTAGTAACAAGTTAGCAAACAGGCTAGTAACATGCTATAAACATATTAGCAACATGCTAATACAATGCTATTCGTGTTAAAATCATGCTAGTAACGTGCTAATCATGTTAGAATCATGCTAGCAACATGTTAGTAAATTGCTGATCATGCTAGAAACATGTTAGCAACAGGCTAGTAACGTGCTAATAAAATGTTAATCACGTTAGAGTCATGTTAGCAACATGCTAGTAACTTTGTAATCAGGCTAGGAACATGTTAGCAACATGATAATACAGTGCTAATCATGTTAGAAACATGCTAACAACATGCTAGTAACTAGCTAATCATGTTAGAAACATTAGCAAAATGCTATTAACTTGTTAATCATGCTAGAAATATGTTACCAACATGCTAGTAACTACCTAATCATGTTAGAAACGTTAGGAACATGTTAATCATGTTAAAATCATGCTAACAGCATGCTTGTAACTTGCTAATCATGCTAGCAACATGTTAGTAACAAGTTAACAAAAGGCTAGTAACATGTTAGAAACATATTAGCATCATGCTAATAAAATGCTATTTATGTTAAAATCATGCTAGTAACTTGCTAATCATGCTAGAATCATGCTAGCAACATGTTAGTAAAAACAGGCTAGTAACATGCTAATACAATGTTAATCACGTTAGAATCATGTTAGCAACACGCTAGTAACTTTGTAATCAGGCTAGGAACATGTTAGCAACATGATAATACAGTGCTAATCATGTTAGCAACATGCTAGTAACTAGCTAATCATGTTAGAAACATGTTAGCAACATTCTAGTAAGTAGCTAATCATGCTAGAAACATGTTAACAACATGCTAATAGAATGCTAATCATGCTAGAAACATTAACAAAATGTTACTTGTTAATCATGCTAGAAACATGTTAACAACATGCTAGTAACTACCAAATCTTTTAGAAACATGTTAGGAACATGTTAATAAAGGGCTAATCATGCTAGAAACATGTTAACAACATGCTAGTAACTACCTAATCATGTTAGAAACATGTTAGCAACATGCTAATAAAATGCTAATCGTGCTAAAACATGCTAGCATCATCCTAGTAACTTGGTAATCATGTTAGAAACATGCTAGTAACATGCTAATCATGCTAGAAACAGGCTAGCAACATGCTAATAAAATGCTAATCATGCTAAAAACATGCTTGCAACATGGTAATAATGTCAGAAACATGTTAGCAACATTCTAGTAACTTGGTAATCATGTTAGCAACATAATAATGCTAGTATCATGGTAACAAAATGCTAATTCATGTTAAATCATGTTAGCAAAATGCTAATAATGCTAGCAACATAGTTAAACCATCCTAAATCGTGGTAGCAACATGCTGATTGTTGTTAAAATCATGTGTGTCTGTCCCAAACTTCAATTCCAACAATTTAATTCAAACTTTAAGCTTTTCAAAGTTATTTTAAAACATTCAGACAAGGCTTTCTCAAGGCAACTTCAAAGTTCATCTACGAACTTTGCTCATCTAGTTTCCTATGCTATTTCACATTGTACAGGCTGTACCTCGTGTGACTGTAGCGTGATGACGTCCAGCTCTAGTCCTCTATCTGTGCAGCTCTTCAACGCGTGAACGACCTCAGCGTGTTCGGCCCACCTGCAGTCTGCGCCATTCACAGCCGCGATATAATCGCCCTCACGGAGTCCCGCCTCCTAAAACACGCTCATAATGTGATGCACAATGTAATAATAACAAGCATTTAAAATGTTACTGTCTCTAATGACGACTCTTACCGCAGCACATCCCCCTGGCAACACCCCGGCAACCAGAACTGGCGAATCACCTCGAAGCGTAAGCCCGAGTCCAGCCTCTCCTCGAACCAAACACGCGTGTCGGCGTACCCAGCGATTACGAGCAGAAAATACAGACAGCGGCCCCTACACGCAGAACAGAGGTGAATGTTAAACACGTCTGTGACGTTTACAGCACGTTACAGTGTTTGTGTGCGCATTTACCAGTCGGTGGAAGATATCAGTCACTCTGACGCCACTGAAATCAGGAGTTTTAATGTCAGGCTTCTGCTGTGTGTGAGCTGTAGGACACAGATCAAAGGTCAGAGGTCAGAGGGGTCATGCTAAGACAAATGTTGGGGGTGATGCATTAATGCAAGCTACGTAATCAGATTACTTTTTCAAGTAACTAGTAAAGTAATGCGGTACTTTAAGATTTACTACAATATATGGGAGTTACATTTTTAAGTAACGCAAGTTACTTTGTTTTCCCATTTATTCTCATTTATTCTCACAAATAAGGAAGCTCAGCCCAGATGACAAAGTATGTATGCATTACTTTCCATAAAAAGTTACAAAGTAACACAATTAGTTACTTTTTTATGAAGTAAATGTTCTTTTTAATGGAGTATTGTTTAGTAAACTTCTTTAATAGTAACCATTACCATTTCTGCATTATGTCTGCTGTGCATATGCAAATCATGAATTGAATCAAGGTTATTATAGTTTACTAAAACTAAAACCATTCAAAAAAAAAAAAAAAATTCTCTGTAAATGTTAATTGAAATAAAAAAGAAATAATAATTACAAAATTATATTTAAAAAAATCTTTTTAAAGAATTCAGATTATTTAAATATATATAAAAAATGTAAATTATTTTATTTCATGTAGTCGACAAGGAAACGTACATAAATTTATAGAAACTGTATAGACATAAAAAAAAATAATTTAAATGACAAAAACAAAATTACTAAAATGATAAATTAAAATAAAAATGGAAAATATACAAATACTCATTTAAACTATTAATAAAAAATATAATAGTATCTCAAGGATATTAAAATTACACTGCTTAGATTATATAAATATTTTTTTAAAAACTTTATTCCACAATTCAATGCCCTTAACTTGATCTTCCATTTCCATAGTCATGAATGAAGAAGAAAATAATTATAGCTGTAATTTTTACATATTTTTCTTCACGGCAAAATGTTTTAATTAAACTGCAAATAATGTGTAATTACAATGTCTTATGACAACATATTACTGTTATAAATTTTCCTTAATGCATGTTGTTTTGGCGTAATATTTGTTAAAAACTAATAGCTGTAGTATGTACTTTTTGATTTTAATATCATTGAGATACTAGTATAGTTTTGAATTCATTTTTATTTTAATATTTGTTCAAATATTCACTATTCAAATATTTGTAAGCATGTAGTTTTTATTCAGTTTTAGTTTTATTTTAGTACATCAAAATGAGAAATTTTGCCTTGGCAACTGACTAAATTAAGTTTTTTTTTATTATTATTATTATTATTCCAGTTAGTGTTTATTTCATTTCAAGTAGCACAAAGTTTTTTTTGTGGTTTTAGGTTTAGATAACGATAATTAACCTGATGCAGAGTTAGTATGAGTACTATGCCAAAAGCAAATTAGTTATTAAACTAGATTTAACAGTAACATGATTAGCATATTAAAAACTCACACTGTATCTCCGGAGCCTCTGCAACCTCACAGAAATCATCCTCCTGATCGATATCAGAGTATTTCTCCAGCGAGCGTGCGTGAGCGTGTGACAGAACTTCCTGCAGGATGTCCATCTTTCTAAGCATTTTACACACACCATGCAGACGCAGGGCTTCCTCGTGACGTATGATGGCTTTACGCAAATGAGCTTTACCTTCAATATGAGAAAGAAAATAATTAGTATATTTTGACCTGCAATGAAACCGTATATCTGTGTTCAGTAAATGCATCCCACAACACAAACCAAGTCTTCGTTTGTCCTCTGGATCATAAAGATCAAGTTTTTCCGGTCGTCTGGTGTGAATCTGTATGAGAGCTTTAATCTGTTGACCTTCATCGTCATCTTCATCAGACATACCTGTATTGGTTGTTAAACACAATATTGGTCAGTCTGTAATTTTAATGAACATGATTATTATAAAATATTGTTTCTTTAGAATGACAAGCACAATTCAAACAGGGACATGTATTATTAAAAATTATTATAGCTGTTTTCTATGTAAATAACTGTCAAAATGTAATTGACTGTTGTGATCAAAGCTGAATTTTCAGCATCATTACTCCAGTCTTCAGTGTCACATGATCCTTCAGAAATCATTTGCTGCTCAAGAAACATTTCTGATTATTATCAATATTGAAAACAGTTGTGCTGTCTTTAATATTGATAATAATCAGAAATGTTTCTTGAGCAGCAAATGATTTCTGAAGGATCATGTGGTCCAATATTTTGGTGGAAACTGTGATGCATTTTTTTTTAGGATTCACAGATGAATAGGAAGTTCAAAATAATATAATTTATAGTTGTGTTCAAAATAATAGCAGTGTGTCTAAAAAAGTGAGTAAAGCTCAAAATCGTTATAATAACTTATTTCAGTACACACAAATGCATTGGGAACACTGCACATTCTATTCTAAATCAAAACTTGAAGAAAATTAGAATTAAAAAAAAAAAAAAACTGGTGTGTTTGGGGTCGTTGTCTTTTGGCATTTCCTCTTTTGCATAAGGCAACATGACCTTTTTAAGTATTTTGAAGTACTCAAACTGATCCATGATTTCTGGAATGTGATAAATAGACCCAGCATCATAGCATGAGAATTCATGATGCTTGCGTCACCATGCTTCACTGTCTTCACAGTGTACTGTGGCTTGAATTCAGTGTTTGAGGGTCACCTGTCTGTGGCCCTAGACCAGTGTTGCCAAGTCTGCGGTTTTCCCATGGAATTGGGCTACTTTCATACTATTGCCGTGGGTTGTTTTTCATGTCCACGGGTTGAAGCAACTAAAAAAACTTAATATTTAGACGCTTTACCAGAAGAACCCCACTACAAAACATGTATTTAACCTCTTCGAAACAAGATTGCGCTACTTTTAGGCTAGTTTTGAGCAGCAATTGGGTGGGTTTTGTTCTCCCCTAGACTGAAAAAAGTACAATCTTTCTTTCATTGGGCCACAAATATTGTGCCATTTCTCTTTAGGCCAGTCAGTGTGTTCTTTGGCAAATTGTAACCTCTTCAGCATTTGTTGTTATTTCAACAACGGGACTTTGCAGAGGCTTCTTACCGATAGCTTGGCTTCACATAGGCATCTTCAAATTGTTACAGTACTCACAGATAAATCAGGACTTTCTTTGATCACCCTGGAGCTGATCATTGGCTTTTGCCTTTGTCTATTCTTCGATCCATTCGAACGGAAGCTTTTGGTTTTCTTCAATGTTTTTTTGGTTTTGGTTGGCATTTTAAAGCATTTGATGTCATTTTAGCTGAGCAGCCTAAAATGTTCTGCACTTCTTTATATGTTCTTTATATGTTCCTCTCATATTAACTTTTTAATCAAAGTACGCTGTTCTTCTGAACAATGCCTTTAACGACCATTTTACTGAGATTTTCAGAGAGAAATGCACAGTACAACATTTGCTGCCTTCATCCTTAAATAAGGGCAACTTGTTTGACACCAGTTTTTTCACAGAATGATTTACCTCTCCAAGAGAACTCCACACTGATATTATTTTAAACATACCCTTTACAATGAATGATTCAATTACACGGAATCAGCAGCATGCATATCATCACTGTTGGGTCTGTTGGTTTTCTATTACTCTACTTACACCTACTAGTAAAGTTTTAGAAAGTTTTAGAAAAAAAAGTTTTAGAAATATAATTTCTACCAAACACAGTGATTGATCTGGTTAGTGATGTTGGACTGCTATTATTTTGAACGCAAATGTATTTGACATAGAAATCTTTTGCAACATTAGAAATGTCTTTACTGTCACTTTTGATCATTTTAATGCATCCTTGATGAATAAAAGCATTAAAAATGCTTTTTTAATAGCAATGTATATTTTTTCAACTCTGATAATAATGTTTTTTTGAGCGGCAAATCAGCATATTAAAATGATTTCTGAAGGATCATGTGACACTGAAGACTGGAGTAATGATGCTTCAAATTCAGCTTTGATCACAGAAATAGCATCTTAACATATATTCACACAGAAAACAGCTATTTTAAATTGCAATAATATTTCACAATTATACTGTTTTTACTGCATTTTTAATCAAATAAATGCAGTTCTGGTGAGCAAAAGAAACAACTTTCAGAAAACATAAAAAAATCATGATCATTCCAAGCCTTTGACTGGTAATGTATGCATGATGTCATCAGTGAATAAACACACACAGATGTTCCGTAGCTCACCTGGACAGTCACACAGCGCCACAGCGGTGTAGTAATGAGCCAGTGCTCTGAAATGATGCGTTTTGACCTGAACCATAGAGATCCAGGAGAAGGGAACATAGTCCTTTAGTAACGGTACTGACATCGCCTGAAGAACCAGTGAATACACGTCTGATACCTACAAACACACACACACACACACACACACACACAGTTATTAACAAATGAACCCCCTGTAACATGCATTCACTGAAGCGTGTGTGTTTTTTTTTTTTTTACCCTCGCTGCCTCTTGGGCGGCTTGCAAAAGCACATTCAGGTTGTTGTCCTGCATGTTTAGAGTGACCATCTCACACACGCACTCCTGAACCTGCACATAATAAATGAAGAAATAAGAAATAAGAAATGAAGTGACTTATCTCAGATGTATTAGATCATAATGTGAAATGTATATTTCATGTATATGTTGTTCTTTCTTTTATTACCTGAGCTACCATGAGTCTGACCAGCATGCTCAACGCAGGGCTGCTCATATCCAGACTGGGCGCATGAGAGAAATTCTCCTGCAGGTAGAGAAATGCACCTGCATGCACACACACACAAACAAATGTGTCACATTTACAAGCTCATTTATAAAAGAGCTTCAGATGTTCAGTTCAGCACAGCTGTGGTGTAATACACATGAGGATCATTAGTGCTTGGAACTGAACACAGACACATAATTCAGACATCTGCATGAGTTTATATCATATAGACGAGATACGGGTCATTCTCAGGAAACAGTGTCATTAGTGTGCTGACCTTGTGATCTACTACTGATATAACAAACAACAACTAACATTATTTGATAGATTCAACTGTTTTGTGTTTTTTTCAGCCAATCTGAAAGTCCTATTTCATCACTGTTACATTTAAATAGATTATAATGGAAAAGAATAACAATTGCTTTTACAGAAATTAAAATATATATATTTTTTAAATATAAAAAATTTTGAAATATTTGTAAAAAAATAAGTTTCCTATTCTAACAAAAACAAATAAATATAAATAAATAACTGTGACATTGTTGCCTGTTAATGACCCAGACAAATTTCAGTACCTGCTGCTCTCTGGAAAGCATCAATAGCGTTCTGAATGCCAGTCAGTGTTGAGCGATCTTGTCTGGCTCCGATTTGAGTATAAAGTGCTCCGATGTTGAACAAAACACTTCCTTTCTCGAACGCCAGCGCTCTCTGAACTGAAGGCACTCCAGTCAGTGAGTCATACCTGCAATGAGACACGTGATCAGAAACTCCAGTCTCTGACCAACTGGTCATTCATGTGTTTGTACGCAGCAGTCTGTCTCACCAGTGAAAATGAATTCCCAGACTTCTGTGCGGTGAAAAGAAGCGCTGATCCAGGAAATAGAGTTGGTTGTAATATTCTGTCAGCAGCTCCTGTCCCGCCTCATTCCTGCTGGGAGTTCGCATGGCCTACGAAGAGAGGTGAGGACTGACAAAATCAATTTCAGCTGACTGAGAAAAATAATCTATATCCAAAATAAGGCTCTGACGTGTTATAAGCATCTTGACAAAAAATTCAGCTGATTTTCATGCAAGTTTTAATATTATGTAATTTGATGATGCTGATGCAGAAAAAAAAAGCTTTAAACCAAATAAAAACTAAGATTTGAAAATGGATTTCTTTCAGTTATAATATACAGTGTGTGTGTTTGTGTGTGTGTGTGTGTGTATATATATATATATATATATATATATATATAATAATAATAATCATTTTTTATTATTCTTTAGTGCATGCTTAAAAAAAACTTCTGTTGTGATCAGCGTTATGTGCTGACTTTAACCGACCTGTCTTAGTTCCATAAAATCACGGATCTCATTCAGGTACAGAGACGTGTCCTCTCCGTAATGTTCACTAATGAAATCCTGATGAAACAGCAGAGAAAGAAACGTTTTCTAGACAGATTTAAACACTGAATGAGTTCACATGTAATCTGCAGTGGTCTCACCTGAAGAGGGATGGTCATGTCAATATCTTTAGTCTCTTTTAATCCCAGTGGAATCATGGGAACACTGATTGTCTCACTGTGACAAAAAGATAGTTTGTGAATGTTTGATATATCTATTTTACATACTGCAGGTAAGGAAAATATCTAGACAAGTACATGGAAACCACAAATAAACCATGGTTTTCTTACACCAACCATAGTTTAACCATGATATTTGTAGTGAAACTGTGGTTATACAAAAATACTACAATTTTACTATAGTAAAATCACAGTTACTTTTCTTAAGAGATTTGTATTTGTATACATTTTTTTTTAATATAACTGTACTACTGCCTAAATTGTTTGATGTTTTCTACTGTTTAATAAAAAAAATCTGGAAAAAAAAAAGATTTGCGAACCCGTTCCAAAGTTCTGATCCAAAACAAGTGATTCGCGATACACACTCCAAAGTCTATATAAAATGATTCACGATCTGAATTTCCAATCTAAATCAAATAATTCACAATCTAAAATTCCGATCTAAATCAAATGATTAGCGATCTAAAGTTCCGATCTGAAGCAAAAGATCCGCAAACCTGCTCCGAAGTTCCAATCTCAATCAAATGATTTGTGATCTGCGCTCCGAAGTCCCAATCTGAATAAAGATTCGCAAACCATCATTTTAGATCAAGACTCTCATCAGATGTAAATCAAAAGATTCACAAACCCGCTCTAAAGTCCTGATCTAAATCAAAAGATTTGTGAACCCACTCCGAAGTTCCGATTTTAAATCAAATGATTTGCGATCCATGCTTCGAATTTCCAATCTAAATCAAATGATTTGCGGACCCACTCCGAAATTCCGATCTAATTTGCGAACCTGCTCTGAAGTTTCAATCTAAATCAAATGATTTGCAAACCCACTCCGAAGTTCCGATCTAAATCAAATGATTTGCAAACCCACTCCGAAGTTTCGATCTAAATCAAATGATTTGCAAACCCACTCCGAAATTCCAATCTAAATCAAAAGATTTGTGAATCCACTCAAAAGTCCCATCTAAATCAAATGATCTGCGATCCATGCTCCGAAGTTCCGATCTAAATCAAATGATTTGCAAACCCACTCTGAAATTCCGATCTAAATCAAATGATTTGCGAACCCACTCCAAAGTTCAGTCTAAACCAAATGATTCGCAAACGCGCTCAGAAGTTTTGATCTAAATCAAATGATTTGCGAACCCACTCCGAAATTCCGATCTAAATCAAAAGATTTGTGAATCCACTCCGAATTTCCGATCTAAATCAAAAGATTTGTGAATCCACTCCGAATTTCCAATCTAAATCAAAAGATTTGTGAATCCACTCCAAAGTTCCGATCTAAATCAAATGATTTGCGATCCATGCTTCAAAGTTCCAGTCTAAATCAAATGATTTGCGATCCATGCTCCGAACCGAAGTTTCGATCTAAATCAAATGATTTGCGAACCCACTCTGAAATTCCAATCTAAATCAAATGATTTGCGAACCCACTCCAAAGTTCCGATCTAAATCAAATAATTTGCGAATCCACTCCGAAGTTCTGATCTAAATCAAATGATTTGCGATCCATGCTCCGAACCGAAGTTTCGATCTAAATCAAATGATTTGCGAACCCACTCTGAAATTCCGATCTAAATCAAATGATTTGCGAACCCACTCCAAAGTTCCGATCTAAATCAAATGATTTGCGAACCCACTCCGAAGTTCTGATCTAAATCAAATGATTGGAACTTCAGAGCAGGTTTGCGAATCTAAATCAAATGATTTGTGATCCATGCTCCGAAGTTCTGATCTAAATCAAATGATTTGCGAACCCACTCCGAAATTCCTATCTAAATCAAATGATTTGCGATCCATGCTCCGAACCGAAGTTCCGATCTAAATCAAATGATTTGCGATCCATGCTCCGAAGTTTCGATCTAAATCAAATGATTTGCGAACCCACTCTGAAATTCCGATCTAAATCAAATGATTTGCGAACCCACTCCAAAGTTCCGATCTAAATCAAATGATTTGCGAACCCACTCCGAAGTTCTGATCTAAATCAAATGATTCGCAAACCTGCTCTGAAGTTCCAATCTAAATCAAATGATTTGCGATCCATGCTCCGAAGTTCCGATCTAAATCAAATGATTTGCGAACCCACTCCGAAATTCCTATCTAAATCAAATGATTTGCGATCCATGCTCCGAACCGAAGTTCCGATCTAAATCAAATGATTTGCGATCCATGCTCCGAAGTTCCGATCTAAATCAAATGATTTGCGATCCATGCTCCGAAGTTTCGATCTAAATCAAATGATTTGCGAACCCACTCCGAAGTTCTGATCTAAATCAAATGATTCGCAAACCTGCTCTGAAGTTCCAATCTAAATCAAATGATTTGTGATCCATGCTCCGAAGTTCCGATCTAAATCAAATGATTTGCGAACCCACTCCGAAATTCCTATCTAAATCAAATGATTTGCGATCCATGCTCCGAACCGAAGTTCTGATCTAAATCAAATGATTTGTGATCCATGCTCCGAAGTTTCGATCTAAATCAAATGATTTGCGAACCCACTCTGAAATTCCGATCTAAATCAAATGATTTTCGAACCCACTCCAAAGTTCCGTTCTAAATCAAATGATTTGCGAACCCACTCCGAAGTTCTGATCTAAATCAAATGATTCGCAAACCTGCTCTGAAGTTCCAATCTAAATCAAATGATTTGTGATCCATGCTCCGAAATTCCTATCTAAATCAAATGATTTGCGAACCCACTCCGAAGTTCGATCTAAGTCAAATGAGTCGCAAACCTGCTCTGAAGTTCCAATCTAAATCAAATGATTTGTGATCCATGCTCCGAAGTTCCGATCTAAATCAAATGATTTGCGAACCCACTCCGAAATTCCTATCTAAATCAAATGATTTGCGATCCATGCTCCGAACCGAAGTTCTGATCTAAATCAAATGATTTGTGATCCATGCTCTGAAGTTCCGATCTAAATCAAATGATTTGCGAACCCACTCCGAAATTCCTATCTAAATCAAATGATTTGCGATCCATGCTCCGAACCGAAGTTCCGATCTAAATCAAATGATTTGCGATCCATGCTCCGAAGTTCCGATCTAAATCAAATGATTTGCGATCCATGCTCCGAAGTTTCGATCTAAATCAAATGATTTGCGAACCCACTCTGAAATTCCGATCTAAATCAAATGATTTGCGATCCATGCTCCGAACCGAAGTTCCGATCTAAATCAAATGATTTGCGATCCATGCTCCGAAGTTTCGATCTAAATCAAATGATTTGCGAACCCACTCTGAAATTCCGATCTAAATCAAATGATTTGCGAACCCACTCCAAAGTTCCGATCTAAATCAAATGATTTGCGCACCCACTCCGAAGTTCTGATCTAAATCAAATGATTCGCAAACCTGCTCTGAAGTTCCAATCTAAATCAAATGATTTGTGATCCATGCTCCGAAGTTCCAATCTAAATCAAATGATTTGCGAACCCACTCCGAAATTCCTATCTAAATCAAATGATTTGCGATCCATGCTCCGAACCGAAGTTCCGATCTAAATCAAATGATTTGCGATCCATGCTCCGAAGTTCCGATCTAAATCAAATGATTTGCGATCCATGCTCCGAAGTTTCGATCTAAATCAAATGATTTGCGAACCCACTCCGAAGTTCTGATCTAAATCAAATGATTCGCAAACCTGCTCTGAAGTTCCAATCTAAATCAAATGATTTGTGATCCATGCTCCGAAGTTCCGATCTAAATCAAATGATTTGCGAACCCACTCCGAAATTCCTATCTAAATCAAATGATTTGCGATCCATGCTCCGAACCGAAGTTCTGATCTAAATCAAATGATTTGTGATCCATGCTCCGAAGTTTCGATCTAAATCAAATGATTTGCGAACCCACTCTGAAATTCCGATCTAAATCAAATGATTTTCGAACCCACTCCAAAGTTCCGTTCTAAATCAAATGATTTGCGAACCCACTCCGAAGTTCTGATCTAAATCAAATGATTCGCAAACCTGCTCTGAAGTTCCAATCTAAATCAAATGATTTGTGATCCATGCTCCGAAATTCCTATCTAAATCAAATGATTTGCGAACCCACTCCGAAGTTCGATCTAAGTCAAATGAGTCGCAAACCTGCTCTGAAGTTCCAATCTAAATCAAATGATTTGTGATCCATGCTCCGAAGTTCCGATCTAAATCAAATGATTTGCGAACCCACTCCGAAATTCCTATCTAAATCAAATGATTTGCGATCCATGCTCCGAACCGAAGTTCTGATCTAAATCAAATGATTTGTGATCCATGCTCCGAAGTTCCGATCTAAATCAAATGATTT
The DNA here is from genome assembly GCA_033026305.1 of Cirrhinus molitorella. Lineage (NCBI taxonomy): Eukaryota > Metazoa > Chordata > Actinopteri > Cypriniformes > Cyprinidae > Cirrhinus > Cirrhinus molitorella. The sequence goes on along the minus strand of CM065133.1, from coordinate 18,968,853 downwards.
GCGATCCATGCTCTGAAGTTTCGATCTAAATCAAATGATTTGCGAACCCACTCCGAAATTCCTATCTAAATCAAATGATTTGCGATCCATGCTCCGAACCGAAGTTCTGATCTAAATCAAATGATTTGTGATCCATGCTCCGAAGTTCCGATCTAAATCAAATGATTTGCGAACCCACTCCGAAATTCCTATCTAAATCAAATGATTTGCGATCCATGCTCCGAACCGAAGTTCCGATCTAAATCAAATGATTTGCGATCCATGCTCCGAAGTTCCGATCTAAATCAAATGATTTGCGATACATGCTCCGAAGTTTCGATCTAAATCAAATGATTTGCGAACCCACTCTGAAATTCCGATCTAAATCAAATGATTTTCGAACCCACTCCAAAGTTCCGTTCTAAATCAAATGATTTGCGAACCCACTCCGAAGTTCTGATCTAAATCAAATGATTCGCAAACCTGCTCTGAAGTTCCAATCTAAATCAAATGATTTGTGATCCATGCTCCGAAGTTCCGATCTAAATCAAATGATTTGCGAACCCACTCCGAAATTCCTATCTAAATCAAATGATTTGCGATCCATGCTCCGAACCGAAGTTCTGATCTAAATCAAATGATTTGTGATCCATGCTCCGAAGTTCCGATCTAAATCAAATGATTTGCGATCCATGCTCCGAAGTTTCGATCTAAATCAAATGATTTGCGAACCCACTCTGAAATTCCGATCTAAATCAAATGATTTTCGAACCCACTCCAAAGTTCCGTTCTAAATCAAATGATTTGCGAACCCACTCCGAAGTTCTGATCTAAATCAAATGATTCGCAAACCTGCTCTGAAGTTCCAATCGAAATCAAATGATTTGTGATCCATGCTCCGAAATTCCTATCTAAATCAAATGATTTGCGAACCCACTCCGAAGTTCGATCTAAATCAAATGATTTGCGATCCATGCTCCGAAGTTCCGATCTAAATCAAATGATTGGCAAACCACAATTTGAAGTCCCAACCTAAATCACATGATTCACGATACATGATTTGAAGTCCCAATCTAAATCAAACGATTGGTGATTGGTTCTGATCTCAGTCAAATCTCAGTCAAAGCCGGTGTCCTGCCGCATTTAGCATTTGGAGACCCCTGCTTTCTGCTTCAAATATTCTGATTTGAGAAATGTTAATCTAAAATAAGGAATTTCTTCCATCTAACAACGTTTCATTGTTTGTTTCAGGATAAACCTGTGATTTTTCTGTCCGTCACGCAAGTTAACCCAGTTATGAGAATGAGATATCAAACTTCTCAACCTAACCACTGGAAGGCTGAATACTGCAGCAGGTATTTCAAGTTCATTGCCAAGGTATCCTGAAACTTATCAGCTAACCAAGTAAACCGTGACTGAATAAATAGAGCCAGGCGCAGATTCACAAAGTGCATGTATAACCAACCTCTCAGTCTGATACACGTTCATACTGCTGTTGAGTTCCTCAAGTTCTTCTTTGAGAAGCTGAAGGTTGGAGTTCACAAAACTCAGTTCTAATGCGACAGTCTCCTTTACCTTCTGATTACTGCTGGCCCTGGAGAAAATGTGAATTGTGTAAAAATATAAATACTGCATTAACACCATTCATATTGCAGTATTTCTGGTGAAATGTTTGCAATTTATCATGCAACTCGCACGTTAATGGAAGATTTTGATCATACCACCCATTGTTAAATAAATGCACATCAAAACACAACGGAGAGGCGTGTCATGGGTCACTTCCTGTTAGTTCTGGGTCAGGCAGAGTGTTGGGCATAGTGTGTGTTATTACTAAAAAGATGCACCTCAATATTAGCAGATATACAGATACCTGTAGAGATTTTCAGCTCCAGACCGCAGACGAAGTTCTCGGTTGATCTGCTGGTTAAGTTTAGCTCTCCGCTGCTGCAGTTTGCTGCGCTGGGTTGAGACAAGAGGGTCACATCCCTAAAACACACACACTGGTCATGTCATCACCTGAAATTTGTATATTTTAAATTTAATCTCACTGCCTTTCACAGCATTTGAATATAACCATTGCACATCTCTTCTATTCTCTATGCCTCATGTTTACATAGAGTAGATAAAAAAGTAGTGTGTGTACGTGTAGGTGTGTTATATATATATATATATATATATATATGGGCCATTCTACAGAATTGGTCCAGAGTCAGATTTAGAAATGTCTTTTTCCAAAAATGTGTATGTATGCAAATTGTATAATAACCAAGGTACACATAGAAATTGTGCAGTTAATTCTCATAGTGTATTTTCAGAACGTTTTAGAATATTTGTCCTACTGAAAAAATGTGTCACTACTGAAACACAGTAATATACTAATATTATAATTTAATATATATTGTATATATTGTATCTACATTGTAAATTTTTTTTGCCATTTTATTAAAACACTTTCAGAGGTAAATCCAGAGCCAGTCCTCCCTATACGCAAAATATGCAAGCTGCTTTTTGCAAAACCTACTGTTGCGAACTAGTCCTAGGGTTTTTGACCGATTGGAACCAAACCAGTGCAGAAAGATTCTCTGGAGAGCGAATATCAATAATTACCACACTTTGACTCACCATCCCAAAGGGACACCAAAACCTTCAAAAGGGGCAGGGCCACTTTTAGTAAAATGCCTATAACTCCTGAACGGAATGAGATATCTTTTCCAAACTCAGAACACTTATGTAAGAGCTCAATCTGAGGTCGCAGCATGTGGCCACTTGGTGGCACTATAAAAGGGAAAAACATAAAAATGGCTAAACCTACGCAGCCATTTGTCATATCAACATGAAAATCGCTGTGCACAGTCTTGGCCCGAAGTGCCACAAACATCTACAAAGATATCGGCATATTTTAAAAGGGTGTAAACGATTTTTTGCAAAAACACGCAATATTTGTATCATATAACAGAACTCCACATTCCGGACAACTTTGCCTCTAGAACCACTGCAGTACAATTCTCTGGACTCTCTAGGTCAATAATTATCGAAAAAAAAAATGTTGGAATTTACCCGTTGGGAAGCTATAACAAGGTCATTTAGACCTGTCTGAATTTACCCCAAAATCATATAAAGCCTAAAGCAAAACTAACAAAAACAGATTAAAAACATAATATTTATATAGTAAATTACCGAGATTTGCAAAAAAAAAAAGGTATGTAAAAACCTACATAATGTCTTAAAGCGCTTGGACCCCAGTAATTGCTACTTGCAGCTATATTATTTTAAATATGATTGTGGGTTTCAATAGATAATACAATAATCTTAGTAAATCTTAGATTTGAATACTTAACTGCTTTTTAAATGTTTTTTATTTTGGTTGTGGGACAGCAGTTTGCATCAGTTATGTAGAATGACTCATATATAGTATTTTTGTTTTATGCTAACACTAACTAAATGCCAATAACCAAAATGAAATGAATTTTTGTACACACAGATACAATGTTTGATTTTAGTAATGATGAACTTACCATTAACTGACATGAATATTAGATATTTTAAGTCAACTACTATGGTACAATTAACATACATATAGGCTACGATGTCTAATGGTAAGTTAATACCATGGTACTTTTTTTTTTTAAAGTGCCTCAACTTGTTATTTCTTATTGCGCTGTTGGTTTTAAATGTTAAGCAATAAGTAATAAATTAACATGTGACATATTAAGTAATGTTCATGGAGTCAGAACTCTGAAAGTCCACCTACCTTCCGGACGGACTCTGTCGAGCCTCTGTCCTCAGCTGTGAGTGCCGTTATATCCTCATCTGATCCAGAGTCAGACATCATGAGCTCACCTTTACTACTACACTTTTCTGTCCTACACCTGTAATAAACCGCCGGGCGCGAGCACGGGCGAGTGCATTTACAATAGCGCAAGAAACAATCGCTTGCGCATGTTATCAAATTGCGCAAACGTAACCGTAAATCCGTTAAACGCTGCTATTGGTATACGAACGCCACCTTAACGGCTCCTTAATACACACCAGAAACTGTTTTACCAGCATATGTGTCTAAACACGTTTATTTATCTCATAATGTGATCTTTAAAGAATCAAATTCACTCGAAATCACTAAATCCACTTGTTGCCTGTACGTGCACGAGCCACAGCTGATCTCTCGCATCGCGTCCTTGGGATTCAGCAAATAGAATCGCGTTGTTTTTGATTGACACGTGCGATAGCCAATCACAGCTCGATAAATACAACCGACTGACGGGGGAACCGTCCAATGCGGTTACGGTGATGGGAATAAAGGCGATTTGGAGCGGAAAAATAACTGTTGCCCATGGCAACACTGAGGCATCAGCGAGTGCGGTAAACGATAAAGACAAAGCGATTGTGTTTATCTGAAGAGACTAACATTCATCAAATTGTTTTTATAGTCTTTCAAAGCACCCGTAGTTACACATACATCCGTTTTAAATCCCAAACTCAATATAAAATATTTAAATATCCAGACAGGATTGTTATAGTTTAAAAACGTAAAAAAAAAAAAAAAAAAACTATCACTTTAAATAAAATATTTTTTTTACACATTTTATTTTATTCTAGTTACAGTTGGATTTACTAAAAGAAGTAAAACTATAACTGAAATAATAATAAAAAATATATATATATAAAAATAAAATCATTAAAAATATTAATAAAACTATATAATAGTATCACAATGATACTAAAATAACACTAATATGAAAAACAAATATAGCATATTACCTTTCTAAAATAAAATTAGATTTACTATGCAAATGTATTTACTAAAAATGACTTTATTATATGAATTACTTACTAATTTATTTACTAAAATCAGTTAATACTACATTTTTATTGTTATTTTTAAATATAACAAGCATGTTTCCTTTTTAAATTAAATTAGCTTTACTACTAAATTTCTATTCTAAAAATTACTATTTATTTACTTTACTAATATTTACTAATTTAGTAAAACAGTACTTGATTTTTAAATTATCCTGATTTGTGTGAAAAATAATTTCAATAAAAAAAAAAATTAGAACTATTAAAAAAAGGGGAAATAATAATATATATATATAATAGAGTTTTATAAATAATTGTTTTTTTTGTTTGTTTGTTTTTTTTACCTTTTCTACATATATATATATATATATATATATATATATATGTATGTGTGTGTGTGTGTGTGTGTGTGTGTATTTTAATGTGTATTTTTGTTATTATTATTATTATTAATATGAATTATTTTATATTATATTTAATTATTAGTTCACATTAAATCACATTCAATTTAGGATTATAGGACAAAACACCATCAACCACTTTTGTACATAAAATCTTTATTATGTTGTAAAACAAACAGTAAATACTAATTTTCACGACTAATCGTCATTTGTTTTATTAGTTAATCAAAAGATACCAATACCATATTCAAAAGAATTTGTTAATGTTATTGGACCACAACAAGCAGCACTGCTGAATCTATTATTAGAATATATATTTTTCTTAAAGGGAACCAGGGTTTTTAAGGCACCTTAGACTTAATGTTTCTGACTTTGGTCTGGACTTGGTCTGTGTTTCGGCTCGGCTTCAGTTCGACAGCAGGAAGTTGCTGCCTTTACTGTTTCCTTTTGTGATATCAGACACCAGGGAGTGCAGCCGCTCTGATAAAGCCACCTTTAAGACAATGTTAAGAAACACTTTCAGTTTGCAAATGTAATTTTCAGTTTCTAAATGCATTCCAGTTACAGATATCTTGAACTCACAGTGTAATCGTGCGGCTCCTGTAATCTCTTGTGATGAGGATTCAGCGTTTGTAGGGAAATCTGTGCACGCTCACGACTCTCTGACGCACTGTTTAGGGGGAATGTGATCTGTGCACACAAATCACAATTAGCTTCTATTAGGGATGTAACAATAACAAAATCTCATGATACTATAATATCATGATATAAAGTACATGATACGATATTTAAAAAAAAAAAAAAAAAAAGTTGGAAAAAATGTAAAACTTTGTACATTTTAAAGTTAAATTATTCTATCTAATGCATGTTTACAGCTCAAAATTAGGAGCTCTAACCCATGTTCCTAACTAAGAAAATCTGAAAAAAAATCTGTGAATTGACTTGAACTTTAAAGGGGACTCAACCCTCTTTTTATTTGTTTTATACACTATTAAATATAATAAAAATAGTAATATATTGTAAAACAATTGCACTGCAAAATAAATGAAAATGAATATTTCATAGGTATATTATTTTTGCTTTACATCACAGTAGGGCAATTACAATACTTATTTTCTAATTTCTACACTTAAAAGAGATATTTTGAATTTGCACTGCAGTAACTTTACCCATTTAAACCACTAGCTGTCAACATACTGCCCTTTTAAGCTTTTATTTTGATGGAAAACTCCAGATTCAGTGAAAACAGGCTTGCAAAATCTACTTTACAAATCTAGTGAAATGCTGTAATCATCTGCTGCAGAAATAAAGCAAAACTGGTGGCCGTTCCCAAATGTGAGCTAAACTCACAGCACATGCAATAAACAAGGTTCACTGCATTCACTGTGAACTGAGCTGCTGCTCTGAGGTGCGGAAAACAACAGACCACAAGCTGATCGCCTGAACGAAGTGTGCGCTTCGCTTTGAAACGAACAGCAAAAACAGACTTCATAATGGCCCAAAACACAACTTTAAAGATCCTTTCTGTTAGAATAAGTTTAAATATATTTTAAAAACTACACTTTTTGCCTGGAAGACCCATTGTTTCATATCAATATGTGATAATATCAAGATTTGCTATTGCGACATTGATAATATTGTTACATCCCTATCTTCTATACGATTTCTGAAATTTTCTGAGCTTCTTTCTCTTTGATAGTTCCCCAAAAATGTTTAATTTGATTCATATTTACTCACCCTCAGTGCATCCAAGATTTAGACAAGTTTGTTTCTTCATCAGATTCTGAGAAATGTAGCATTCTATCACTTGCTCTCCAATGGGTGCCGTCAGAATGGGAGTCCAAACAGCTGATAAAAACATCACAAAATCCACAAGTAATCCACACAACTCCAGTCCATCAGTTAACATTTTATGAAGACAAAAGCTGCATATTTATTAATAAATAAATCCACCATTAAGACATTTTTAACTAAAATACAGTCCATAATCCATAATAATGCATCCTCCAGTGAATAAGTGGTCTGGTCTGAATCAGGAGAAAAATCTGCAAAGATCAAGCACAGCTGACAAGCTAAAACGGCTTTAAACAAATATGTATGTGGACTTTTTTTTAATGGAGAAAGCATTATTATGGATTATTTTATTTTAAAACTTTTTTTTGATGGATTTATTTCAGCTTTTGTCTTCTCAAGACGTTAAATGATGTACTGGAGTGGTGTGGATTACTTGTGGATTATTATAATGTTTTTATCAGCTGTTTAGACTCTCATTCTGACAGCACCCATTCACATTCATTGGTGAGCCAGGGATGTAATGCTACATTTCCTCAAATCTGATGAAGAAACAAACCTATCTGCATCTTGGATGGCCTGAGGGTAAACACATTTTCAGTAAATTTTCATTTTTTTGGTGAACTATTCTTTAAAAGTAATCAAAAATATTCATAGCATCCACTTGACTGATATTGTCAGCGTTTACCTGTCCACAGGTGAAGACTTCCAAACGTAGGCTGGTTACTTGAGCCGGTGTGACCGTCTGAACCATCTTGTTCAGTCCTAGAGGGAAGCAGTTGAGCGAGACTCCCGCTTTAGGAGCCGGTTCTTCAGACAAACAGATCAGATCCATCTGCGGATGACCTGCTAAACAGACGTTCATATGAACTCTGTATATCATAGAAAAAATGTATTGACTGAAATATTGTTCTTTTGACTTTCAGTAATGCATTAGTAAATGTTAGAATCAACATTAACTAAGATTTTAATTGTTAGTTTATGTTAACTAATGATAACAAATGGAACCTCATTTTAAAGTGTTATCAAATAATATATACAGTCGCATGCGAAAGTTTGGGAACCCCTTACAGAATCTGTGAAAATGTAAATAATTGTAACAAAATAAAAGAGATCATACAAAATGCATGTTAATTTTTATTTAGTACTGTCCTGACCAAGATATTTTACATAAAAGATGTTTACATATAGTCAACAAAACAAACCAAAAAAAATTGAAATTGTTAAAATGACCCCCTTGGTTCTTAATACTGTGTGTGATTACCTGGATGATCTACTACTGTTCTTTTGAGTCCCTTGTGTTACATCCCTAGGATGTATATTTTATTATGCATTGTTGAGATGTGTTTTTCCCACCCCTTTGGGTGTGGTTGTATTTCCTTGTGTGTGCTCTCCCTCTCTCTTGCTCTCACTCTCTGCTTGCTTAGCAGTTGCAGATTGGCCACAGGTGGTGCTCGTCAGGGTGTGTGCTGCAGTGGCTCAATTCACACAAAAGGGCAAAGAAGCCATGTGGAGTGAGGTTCACTTCTCCCCTGCTCCAGACTTTTTTAATCTTTATCTGTGGACTGTGATATACACTTTTGTAGGTACTTGTTGAATTATAACTTATATATAACTTATTATAACAGCATGTTCACCCAAAAATTACACAAAATTATGATATACACAGCACAGGGGAAAAAAAAAACACACCTCGGCTTACTTTTTATGTAAGTTATTCAGCGCCAATATGGCTTGATGTACAAATGAATTCTTTAACTTGATTCGACTAAATCTAAGGACCCTATAGCGTCGATTAGAAGGTAACAATACAAATTCATTATACAACACATGATTTGGTTCAAAGACAATATTATTGGCTAGTCTTATAACATTATTATGGTATGATTGTTCATAAGCATTATAGAGAGGCTGACCCACTATTTTAGAGCACATTCTTAGTAGATTCATTAACTTTGTTTTTAAACTCACAGATAGACTCTTATACCAAACAGAATTACAGTACTTCAAGACACTCATAATTACAGACATAAAAAACAATAAAAGAATCTGCTTTCTTGCACATTGCTACATGTAAATTTACTCTGTTACGGTATTACAAGGTATTGTAACTTTTTGTTTGTTTATTTACTTAAGTTGGAAGCTGTAGGGAGAGGGTGCCATTTTGTTTGTACTTAACGTTTATCCCTGTTTTTGGTAGGGTGAGGGAGTTGAGGAAAGCCTTTGCTGTTGATTTTCTTTTATTTTACCCAGGTAAGTTAGGTAGTACTCCTCCTGTTAGTTAGCTACTGTTTTGTTTGTTGTTTTGGCCTGGCCCTCTCCTGAAGACATTTATTGCTTCCATGTTTCTGTTGCATTTGAATAAATCACTCAAGTTAAGTCAAGTTGTTGTGTTACATTTCTGGGGCAGAGGACTGGAGTGATCCCTCCTCGTTTCATTTTTTTACTGATTTTTCCGTTAAAAGTTTTTGTTACCTGTTACTCCCACCCCAACCCTAGACTGGGGATTTGTGAACGCAACACTTGTTTGTTCTGAACAGTTTAACTGAGCACTGTTCTTCAGAAAAATCCTGCAGATTCTTTTGCATATTTGAACCCTTTCCAGGAGTGACTGTATGATTTTGAGATCCATCTTTTTACACTGAGGACAACTGAGGGACTCAAACACAACTATTAAAAAAGGTTCAAACGTTCACTGATGCTCCTGAAGGAAACATGATGCATTAAGAGCCAGAGGGTGAAAACTTTTGAACAGGATGAAGAAATGCAAAACCAGCTAAAAGCCACCTCGGTCAAAAATGAGATGATGATACTGAGTGAATGCTCTCGACACATTTAATACGTCCATCAAATTCTTTTACCTCAAACTTGCTAAAATCCCACCCTCAGCCCAATTAGAAGTACCACTACTTACATAGAAACCTATACATCAGAGCCTAATAAAAATGCATTTTTTTAAAGAAAGATGTCAGATGGATTTAGAGGCTTTTGCATCTGAACTCTTCAAATATCTTTTTTTCCATTTAGTGTTGCCCTTCAGAAACAACAGAAGATACTTGCATGCTTCCCGGAAGACAAATTAAGTACAATTTACCTTGATCTTCAAATTAAAAAAAAAAAAAACTCATAATGCATGAGCATCAGTGAATGTTTGAACCTTTTTAATCATTGTGTTTGAGTCCCTCAATTGTCCTCAGTGGGAGATGGATCTCAAAATCACACAGTCACTGCTGTAAAAGGGTTCAAATATGTAAAAGATGGTGGAAAACTGAAGAACCTGCAGGACCTGGAGGATTTTTCTGAAGAACTTTGCTCAGTTTTTGAAGGGGGTTATTTAAATAATTTCAGCCATTTTTTTTGTCTTGTGGACTATGTAAACATCTTTTATGTAAAATATCTTACTCAGGACAGTAGTAAATAAAAAATAACATGCATTTTGTATGATCTCTGTCACGAATCCGGTCTCTGTGGATCCCTCCGATCGCCGTCAGCGGGAGAACTCCCCCGAGTACTAGTTTCATTCGGACTTCATTACCCAGGATCCCGTGCTAGGGTTGAACCCCGCCCGGTCGAGGTCGGCCGACCCGGACATAAATAGCGGCCGTTTCCACTTCCTTGTTGCGAAGTTTTGTCTAGCCTAGCCAGCAATTCCGAGCGTTTTTCCTTGTGACTGATCTTTGTGTACCGAACTGGACTGCTTACCTCATACGATCCCTCTCTGGTTGCCCCGACCCCGCTTGCCTTTTGGATTATTCTCGCCCGCTGCCTGCCCCGGACTATTTTGCATGGACTCTGGTTATTCTCTGATATTCTCTCTGCCATTCTCGTCTGCCGTTGTTTACTCTGCCTGTCTTACTACGATTCTGTCTAATAAACCATTGCGCATGGATCCAACGCCTCCCGATCCGTCATTACAGAAAACTTCGCCGCACCCGGATCCAGCGATGGTTTACCAGCTAAGCACGGAGCTCACGGCACAGGCTTCGATGCTCGCGGCCCACCAACAGCAGATCACGCGGCTCACTCACCTGACGGAGGAACTGGTAAAGTCTCTTCAATCCTTTCAGACCGTGTTAAACCCCAGCCCTCCTCAACCTGTGTCTGCTCCGCCACCGCCCAATCTCACCACCGCAGCCGCCCCGAACAGCCCACGGCTTGCCCTCCCGGAGAAGTTCGACGGTAATCCGGCCAAATGTAAGGGTTTTCTGTTACAATGCTCACTTTTTATGGAACAACAGCCCACCATGTACCCAACAGATAATAGCCGGATAGCTTTCGTCTGCTCACTTCTCACGGGCCGTGCCCTGGACTGGGCGACCGCTGTATGGTGTCCCGAACGGCCGTCTTTTCCCACTTTTGCCGCCTTTCTAACCCGCTTCAGGACGGTGTTTCAGCACACCGCTGACGGCCGGGATCCCGGGGAACTATTAATGGCCCTCCGTCAGGGGAGAAGCACGGCGGCAGATTACGCTCTATCGTTCCGAACCCTAGCGGCTCAGACTGACTGGAACGACGGGCCCCTGAAACTACACTACCGGGCTGGACTTAATGTGGAGTTGCAGACAGAACTGGCTTGCCGTGATGACGGTCTTACCCTGGATCAGTTCATCGAACTTTCAATCAAGTACGACAATCTGATGCGTTCCAGGAGACCTTCACGTTCGAATCCAGGCAATGCTCGCAGCCCGTTCAGTGCCACAACTTCCCTTTCGCCCCAGGAGTCGGAGCCTATGCAGATTGGTACCACTCGGCTTTCCTTGGAGGAGAGAGAGCGCCGTTTCCGGGAGAACCTGTGTTTGTACTGCGGTCAGCCCGGCCACGTGCGGCTAGCCTGCCCATCACGACCCCCACGACGGCCTAACTCGGTGAGTCCTAGCTCTTGTCATTCTGATTTCACTATAACTGCCGAATTGATCATCAATGATAGAGTTAATCAGGTCACTGCCCTGATTGACTCAGGGGCTGCGGGGAATTTTATTGATGCCGCCTTTGCCATGAACTTGAACGTGCCTCAGCTCCCATATGCTCCTCATTTCACAGTGGCAGCAGTAGATGGGCGACCCCTCGGCACTGGACAGGTTTCTTCCACCACCACGGACCTCCAGTTACGGATCAACCATCACTCAGAAACCATCAGATTCTACATCATAACCTCCCCCCAGACTCCCATCATTCTCGGCCTGCCATGGTTACGTCTACACAATCCCACCATCTCCTGGTCTCTTCATAAGATTTCCCGCTGGTCCTCCTACTGCCAAAAGAACTGTCTCTCCTCCAAGGGGGCCACACCCACTCACCAGTCTATGTCCACACACGGCTCCGAGGAACCCCGACCACACACGAGAGAGGTAGCCCTCCCAGTCGAGTACCAGGACCTGAGTCAGGCCTTCAGTAAGACCCTGGCCACCAAACTACCCCCACATCGTCCAGGGGATTGCGCCATCGACCTCATTCCCGGTGCCACTCCACCCAGGGGCCGTATCTTTCCCTTGTCACAGCCTGAATCCGAGGCCATGAAACAGTATATTCAAGAGGAACTGGCCAAGGGATTCATTCGACCTTCCACATCACCCGCGTCGGCAGGGTTCTTCTTTGTTAAGAAGAAAGATGGCAGTCTCCGGCCATGTATCGATTACCGGGCTCTCAACGACATCACCATAAAGTTCCGATACCCACTTCCCCTGGTCCCCTCGGCCTTAGAACAGCTACGCACCGCCAAGATTTTCACCAAGCTGGATCTCAGGAGCGCTTACAACCTCATTCGGATCCGAGAGGGGGACGAGTGGAAGACGGCCTTCTCCACGACCTCTGGCCACTACGAATACTCTGTTATGCCCTTTGGCCTGTCCAACAGTCCATCTTGTTTCCAGGCCTTCGTGAATGAGATCTTCAGGGACATGCTAAACCGTTGGGTGATTGTGTACATTGACGATATCCTAATCTATTCAGACTCCCTGTCCGAGCACATCAAACACGTCAGAGCTGTCCTGCAGAGACTAATCAGTCATCAGCTGTATGCCAAAATTGAGAAGTGTGACTTTCACCAAACACAGATCTCTTTTCTGGGCTATGTGATCAGTTCCGAGGGTGTGGCGATGGATGATCACAAGGTGGAAGCTGTTCGCAACTGGCCCCGTCCCTCGACTCTCCGGGAACTACAACGCTTCCTGGGTTTCGCCAACTTTTACCGCAGATTCATTCGCCATTTCAGTTCTGTAGCTGCACCACTTACCTCCATGGTCAAGATCGGCAACCACCGTCTCACTTGGACACCTCCCGCCATACAGGCCTTCCAAGACCTAAAACAAAGATTCTCCACAGCCCCAATTCTCCATCACCTAGATCCAGAGAAAGAATTCACCGTTGAGGTCGACGCCTCCAGCTCAGGAATTGGGGCGGTATTGTCCCAACGTCATGGTGAACCCCCCAAATTATTTCCGTGTGCTTTCTTCTCACACAAACTCACCCCGGCTGAACAGAACTACGATGTGGGCAATCGAGAGCTGCTGGCTATTAAGTCGGCGTTGGAGGAGTGGCGTCACTGGCTGGAGGGGTCCCGTCTACCATTCACAGTGCTAACAGACCATCGCAACCTAGAATACCTCCGCTCGGCCAAACGTTTAAATCACCGGCAGGCCCGCTGGGCGCTTTTCTTTACCCGGTTCGACTTCAAGGTGACCTACAGACCAGGTTCTCTGAACACCAAGGCAGACGCTCTGTCCCGCATTTCAGAGGGGAACCTGGAACCCCCTTCCTCTGAGCCGATACTACCCACCTCCATGATTATCGCACCCGTACTCTGGGACATCATGACGGAGATTAACGAGGCGCAAATTCAGGAACCCACACCTCCCAACTGCCCTCAGGACCGCACCTACGTGCCTCTTTCTCTCCGACCCCGGGTCCTCACCCAAGTACACTCCTCTCCCAGCTCAGGTCACCCAGGTATCAATGCCACTATGCACCTGCTCTCCTCACGCTTCTGGTGGCCCACTATGCGGTCCGATACTATTAATTTCATCCGCAAGTGCAACAGCTGCAACATCTCCAAAGTCCCTCATCATCACCCAGCGGGTCTGTTACAGCCTCTCCCCATACCACAACGTCCATGGTCACACATCTCCATCGACTTTGTCACGGACCTACCCTCCTCCCAGGGCTACACCACCATTCTCACCGTCGTGGATCGTTTCTCCAAGTCATGTCGCATCATTCCCCTACCTAAACTACCCACGGCCATGGAAACCGCTGAGGCCTTGTGCAACGCCGTCTTCCGGTTTTATGGGTTACCCGAAGACATAGTCTCCGACCGCGGGCCCCAGTTTACCTCTCGTGTGTGGACCTCCTTCTGCAAACTGCTCGGAATCAATGTCAGCCTGTCCTCTGGGTACCATCCGCAGTCCAATGGTCAGACGGAACGCCTAAATCAGGAACTTTCACGCTACCTCCGAACTTACTGCCACAATCACCAGACCGACTGGAGTCGCTTCATCATGTGGGCCGAGTATGCGCAGAACTCACTTCGCAAACCCTCCACTAACCTCACTCCATTCCAGTGTGTCTTAGGTTTCCAACCTCCCCTCTTCCCATGGTCAGGGGAACCCACCAACTTGCCTGCTGTCAATTCCTGGATGCAGAGAAGCGAGGAGACCTGGAACTCGGCCCACATTCATCTTCAACGAGCTGTTCGACGTACCCAGAATCAGGCTGACCGACTCCGCATCCGACCTCCTCCCTACGCCCCAGGAAAGTGGGTTTGGCTCTCAACCCGGGATCTTCGCCTCCGGCTGCCGTGCAAGAAACTCAACCCTAGGTACGTGGGTCCTTTCCAGATAGTTAAACAGATTACTCCAGTTTCCTTTAGATTAAAACTACCACCAAATTACAGAATCTCACCCACCTTTCATGTTTCCCTGTTTAAGCCCGCTGACGATCCGAAAGGAGTGGAGAACCTAGAGGGGACCAGTCCGGCAGGCCCCCCTCCTATTCTGGTGGATGGCGAGGAGGTCTACCAGGTGCACGAAATCCTGGACTCTCGACGCCGGGGGGGCTCACTACAGTACTTGGTCGACTGGGAGGGCTACGGCCCCGAGGAAAGGTCCTGGGTCCAAGCTAACGACATCCTTGACCCATCTCTGGTAGCAGACTTCCACCAACTTCACCCAGATCGACCAGCCCCTCGACGTCGAGGCAGACCACGTTTAACCAGGCCTTCTCGCGCCGGGAGTCGCTCCCGGGGGGGGGCTCTGTCACGAATCCGGTCTCTGTGGATCCCTCCGATCGCCGTCAGCGGGAGAACTCCCCCGAGTACTAGTTTCATTCGGACTTCATTACCCAGGATCCCGTGCTAGGGTTGAACCCCGCCCGGTCGAGGTCGGCCGACCCGGACATAAATAGCGGCCGTTTCCACTTCCTTGTTGCGAAGTTTTGTCTAGCCTAGCCAGCAATTCTGAGCGTTTTTCCTTGTGACTGATCTTTGTGTACCGAACTGGACTGCTTACCTCATACGATCCCTCTCTGGTTGCCCCGACCCCGCTTGCCTTTTGGATTATTCTCGCCCGCTGCCTGCCCCGGACTATTTTGCATGGACTCTGGTTATTCTCTGATATTCTCTCTGCCATTCTCGTCTGCCGTTGTTTACTCTGCCTGTCTTACTACGATTCTGTCTAATAAACCATTGCGCATGGATCCAACGCCTCCCGATCCGTCATTACAATCTCTTTTATTTTGTTCAAATTATTAACAAGGGGTTCCCAAACTTTCGCATGCCACTGTACAGGTAAATACTTACCGTCTGCGTCCAGAAGCCTATAGACAGACTTGCGTCCTGGAAGTGTGCTTTTCTCTGGATCTTCACTCATCTTCATTCTGGGACGACCTCTGACTTCTATCAGCTACAGTGAGTGAGTAATACAACCATAAGCGTGTATTAATAAAGCACTTTGCATTCATTTTAATGCCATGTTGATATCACAGCTAGGAAACTCTTGGTACCTTATATACACACCCCAGAGAGGGCTGACGCGTACATGTGACCAGATGAGTGCCCACTCCAACCACGTCAATCTCGTTATCCTGAACAAACAAACAAGTGAGAAGTGTCTTTATGCTTAATTTATCTGTCATGTAAAGACAAAGCTCTTACTTTCTTGTTGAGCTCAGCAAGACTCTGTTCAGAAATACTGTTTGTGCCGACAATGATCAGAGACTCAAACTGGGGAACTGAGAACCTGCAAACAGATAATTAAACGATAATTAAAATAGATTTAAGTGATTGTATGCTGAAGTTAGAGTTAAAACCAGTGCAAATTTTAGTATTGATTTATAGTTTCTTTATATCTGAATTGCATTTTTATTTTATTTATTTATTTTTTTTTTAATTTTAGTACAAGTTTATGTAATTTTGTTTTTGTTTTGTTTTTATTAAGGTTTAGTTTTTAGTTTCAATTAAATACTAAATGAAAATGAGAAATTGTAGTATAGTCTAATTCTAGTTTTTGCAACTAGCTGAAAAACTAAATAAATGTAAGTTATTTTATATTTTATTTCAGTTTATGTTATGAAAATATTTTTATGGTTTTAGTTAACAATAATAACCCTGGTAAAAACTTAATTAAAGCTATTAAAAAGCGTGTTCTGAAATTGAAATAAAGCTGAAATTAAATCAAATCTAAAGATTAGATGAAAAAATTAAATGTTGATTTGGCAACTAACTGAAATAAACTTTAAAGTAAATATTTTTATAAAAAATATTTTTTGGAGGAAAAAAAACAAAGGCACATAAAAAGCCAAAATATAAAAATAAATATTACAACTATTTTAATATAAATTTATTTTTAATAATTCTATTTTAAAATATATAGTTATGTATATTTATTTTTAAATTTCAAACATTCCCCCTTGTCACTAAAAACCGTGTTCTGAAATTGAAATAAAGCTTAAATAAAATACAAAGATTAGATGAAAAACTTAAATAGAATATATGTATTTAAAAAATTAAAAATAACAAAAGCACAAAAAGAAGTACAAAAGTACAAAATATAAAAATAAATATTAATAAATAAATTCATATTTTATATACACACACACACACACACACACACACACACACACACACCATTTTTAATAGTTATATTTTTAAGCAAAGTTCTATTTTTAAATGACAAAAATCATTTTGGAATATATATATTAAAATTGTTATTTTTCATACAAATTAGGGTAACACCGTCCTTTCACATTTTACATAAACCCAAATTAAAATGAAAACTGAAAATATAACTAATAAACTTAATTTTTCATTGAAATTTTCACTTTTCACAAAAATCAGGGTAACACCCTCCTTTCACTTTTCACGTAAACCCAGATTAAAATGAAAATATAAAGATTAAACCCAAATCAAAACATTAATAAATGCTATAATATTATATAAATAATACTAAATTAACACTGACCCTAAGTATGAGTATAGTAAAATTCCTTTGTAATAGTATTGTGTTATTAGAAGTGATCTGAAGAAAGTGTCTTACTGTTTGCTACATTCTTTAAAAACGCGTCGCACTTCCAGCGACTGCCTGCAGAGGTCCCCGCTGTCCAGCCTGACGCCCAGCGGCCTGTACTGCAGCTCATATAGAGCCAGAGCTACAGCACAGAAACACAACAGTCCGCTGCTGCAGCACAAATACAAAAAACACACATCAATTCACAGCACTACTGTACTAATGTTCAGGTGTCTCTGGGAATAATGTCTTACCAGCTGACGCTGTAGCTGTCGATCACAGGCAGGAAGTTTTGCGGGTAGGCGATGGCGTAGGACAGGAAGGCCGCAAGTTCGCCCTCCCGAACGAGGTTTGTCTTTGACCCCAATAG
The DNA here is from genome assembly GCA_033026305.1 of Cirrhinus molitorella. Lineage (NCBI taxonomy): Eukaryota > Metazoa > Chordata > Actinopteri > Cypriniformes > Cyprinidae > Cirrhinus > Cirrhinus molitorella. The sequence continues at coordinate 18,951,019 of CM065133.1, read as the reverse complement.
CTGACAGACACGACCCAGCCAGCCCTTCACCAAACAGATGAAGTCAATAGGGCCGCTGCCGCCGCAGGGCTCTAGAGTCTGCATGACAAATCAACACGTGTGCTTTATCATTTGAGGTCAGTCAAACAAATGAACACTTTCATTCAGAGAGGATGCAGTAAATGAATCGAAAGTGACAGTAAACATTTAGAATGTTACAAATTATTTATATTTTTAAATAAATGCTGTTCTTGTGAACTTTCTATTCATCAAAGAATCCTGAAAAATAAATTGTGTCAGTTTCTTAAACAGCAAATCAGCATATTAGAATGTCTTCTGAAGAATCATGTGACACCAAAGACTGGAGTAATGATGCTGAAAATTCAGCTTTGATAAATTTTGTGTGTGTGTATATATATATATATATATATATATATATATTTCACATTTAAAACAGATATTTTAAATTGTAATAATTTTTTTTTAAATATGTATTTTTTTGGTCAAATGTCTTTTCTGCTCATCAAGGCATTAAAAATCTTACTGATTCCAAACTTTAGAAGAAAAAATAAAAAAATAATATATATATATATATATATATATATATATATATAAAGCGGAACTATATTTTCTACCTTAAAATGTATAAAATAATAATAATAATAATAATTTTAGTATACTTGAAATACTTCAATAGTTTTTAAAGTATTTCGAATGTTATGTTTGTGTTTTCCATTTTTATTTTAGCTGAAGTTTTAGTAATTTTGTGTTTTTGTCAAAAAAATAAAAAATAAATAAATATATATATATATATGAAATATATGAAATTTTTTATTTCATTTTTGTTTTTAGATCATTTTTTATTACGTTGAAATTGTGAAATGTTGTCTTGGAAACTAGATTAAATAAAATCTTATTTTAGTAACATTTACATTTAATTTATTTCATGTAACAAATATGGTTTAAGGTTTGAAGTTTAATTATAAATTTGACTAGATTAAGAAAATTTGTTATTATTATTATTATTATTATTATTATTATTATCAGTAGTAGTACTAGTAGTATTTGTTGTTCCTTTTTTTGTTTTTATAATAACCTTGGTAAAAAGGCTGAAGACTGGAGTAAAGCTGCTGAAAATTCAGCTTTGATCGCAGAAATGAATTCTATTTTAATATATACTCACAAATTAATATTTTAAATTTGAAATATCTGAAAACAGATATTTAAAATTGTAATATTTAACCATTTTGAATGTATTTGTGATCAACTGTATATATAAAAACAGAACAAACCACTGAAATGTTAGGTTTCATTTACACCCACCTGTGGCCACACCTCCTCCAGAGAGGAAAAGGAAGTGACATAAGAGTGTGCCATGGTTCCCGCCACAGGAATGCCAAACAGACGGCCGGCGAGAGCGTTGCTCGTCAAATCAAAACCTGGAAAAACAAACAGTAGTAGCCATTCAGATGATGTTAAAATATAATGAAGTCATCGATGTACTCGTCGTTCCAGATTCACTTCTACATATTGGCATAAATGTCACTTACCACCAATGTATGTGTATCGTGAGGCAGTCAGGCCTCCGTCAGGACCCTGAGCTCTTCTGAGCCCCATCTCCATTAATCTCCGTCTGGGACCTGCGGCCAAACGGAAACGAGCAGCGTTGCTACACACCAGACTGAGAAGAGAGAGAATTCATGAGTGTATTGTTGTTATAAATTCAGCTGCAACAAAAATTAGAGATTCAGGAGTGAGAGGACTTATTTGTTTTCAAACAATTAAGCACAAATCGCATTTTTAGAGTGAGAAATATAGAGTGAGGCAATCCATCTTAAAGAGGCAAATGAACACAAGAAGTGCTTTTAGTGATGTTGAATTCATATTTATTGTAGTAAAATAGTTTAATTTCTAAGAGAAGTAAAAACTACATTTAATTTTCTCTACATAATCATCAAGCTCAATAATTCAGCCTTGTTACCAAAGTTATTATAAGAAATGTAATAACAAATAATGTTTAATATCTAAAATAATATCGTTTTAATTCATGTATTTTCCAAGACAACATTTCTCAATTTCAGTGAAAACAATAAAAAATAATTTAAAAAACAAAGAATGACAAAAAACACAAAATTACTAAAGCTTCAACTGAATTACCATTCAAATCACTTTGATAAGTGTATTATACTATAATATAATAAGCAAGGCATGTTTATTTATTTAGCACATTTCATACAACAATGGTAATTCAAAGTGCTTTACATAAAAGGAAGTAAAATAATCACAAAACAATAAATCACAACAATAAAACAAGAAATTGAAAAAAATATTTAAAATACATTTAAAACAGCTAAAAATATATAAGGAAAGGATTATATATAGTGCAATCAGTTTGGATGTAGCACAGTGCTCATTCAGTGAATGCACAGCTAAACAGATGGGTTTTGAGTCTAGATTTAAATGTAGCTAATGTTTTAGCACAATTGATCTCTTCTGGATGCTGATTCCAACTGCGGGCAGCATAATAGCTAAAAGCAAAATCCTCTTGTTTGGTGTGAACCCTTGGTATTTCGAACCTAATGATCTAAGTGGTCTGTTAGGTTTATATTCAGTGAGCATATCTGCAATGTATTTAATTCCTAGGCCACTGACTGATTTTGAAACGAGTAAAAGTACTTTAAAATTAATTCTAAATATAATTGGAAGCCAGTGTAAGGATCGGAGGACTGGTGTGATATGCTCTGATTTTCTGGTTCTATTTAGAATCCTGGCAGCAGCATTCTGGATGAGCTGCAGCTGTCTAATGATCTTCTTGGGAAGGCCGGTGAGGAGACCATTACAGTAGTCCACCCTGCTGGTGATAAAGGCATGGACAAGTTTCTCCAAATCTTGCCTGGAAACAAAACGTCAAATTCTTACAGTGTTTTTGAGAAGATAGTATGCTGATTTAAGCCGAGAACACACTACACGACTGTCATGCCAATTATGAATGGAATTTAGCCTTAATGACGGATCGTGCCTAGTTGCACCGAGTCTGTTCCAATCGGGCTCAGTCGCTGTTTGTGGTCGGCAGAAAAAAAATCACATGTGTGTGTTGTCTAAACTAAAATCTGTTACAGTCGTTGGAAACAATCGTTAAGTGTGTTCCGGTCAGTCTTAGAATGTTTAAGCTAGTCGTGTAGTGTGTCCCCAGCATTAGTTACTGCTTTGACATGACTACTGAAACCAAGGTCTGTCTCCAGAATCACACCAAGACTCTTGACTTGACTTTTAGTAGTTTTACCCCTAGAGTCAAGGTATGCATTCACCTTGAGATCTTCATCTTTGTTTCCAAATGCAATGACTTCAATTTTCTCCTTGTTTAACTGAAGAAAGTTCTGGCACATCCAACTGCTAATTTCATCAATGCACTGGCAGAGGGAGTCATTGGGGCTGTAGTCATTTGGCGATAAGGCTAGTTAAATCTGGGTAACATCTGCATAGCTGTGATGGGCAGTTTGGTTCTTTCTCATTATTTGACTTAGAGGGAGCATATACAGGCTAAACAAGAGTGGCACAAGAATTGAGCCTTGTGGGACTCCACATGTCATGGGCGTCCTCTTAGACTTATGCTCTCCTATTCTCACATAATAACCTCTCCATTCTAAGTATGACCTGAAACAATTTAGCGCCATCCCAGAAAGCCCAACCCAGTTTTCCAGTCTCTCTAGAAGACTGTTATGATTGACAATGTCAAACGCAGCACTAAGATCTAGTAGTACCAGAATCAGAATTTAGGCAAATATCCGATGCGAATCCGATCCAATGAAAATTGTCGGGTGTCCATTTGAGTTTAAGTAGTTGTTCAACTGATTAAAAACTACCTTTTCAATAATCTTGCCTATAAAAGGAAGATTTGATATTGGTTGTTCAATATGGTGTTATCAATTAAGATAAAAAGATTGCTCTTTTTCAAGAGGGGCTTAACAACTGCAGTTTTCAGGGAGTTTGGAAAAGTCCCAGAAAGAAGTGAGGTTGAAAGTAGGCAGCTGTGTTTTCCCGTCTCCGGAATGTAAGCTGCTGGCAGTGGGAGGCAAAGAGTCTCCTTTTTCCTTGTATTATTCCAGTTCCAAAGTTTTTAGTTCAGTGTTTGTGCCAAAAATGTGTTGTTTGAGAACTGTGCTGATCTGCAAAAGTTAAAATCTTAGAAAAATCTAAGAGCGGTAAGCAAGAGCGTCCAAACAGTAGCAAAGCCGGAAGCCCATTCGTGCAGTAATAGTATCCAAAGTACATTTCTTATCAGTTTTAATATTTTAATACATTTTTAAATTATAAAATATAGTTCTGTTTTTAGAATTAATAATTTTTTATTGCTTATAAATTCTAAAAAATATTATTGCAATTTAAAATAAGTTTTCTGTTTTAATATACTTTAAAATTTAATTTATTCCTGTGATCAAAGCTGAATTTTCAGCATCATTATCATCAATAGTGTATATTGTTAGAATATAGCATATTAGAATGATTTCTGAAAGATCATGTGACACTGAAGACTGAAGTAATGATGTTAAAATTCAACTTTTCATCACAGTAATAAATTCTATTTTAAAGTGTATTAAAATAGAAAACCACTATTTTAAATTACAATAATATTTCACAAGATTACTGTTTTTTGTAATTTTAATCTAATAAACAGCCTTGATGAGCAGAAGACTTACTGATCTCAAACCTTTGAATGGCATATACATGTATATATAAATATAAATTATGTTTACTCTGACTTTATGACAATGATGAATAACATTATTTTAAACATTAAGCTTCTCCTTTTGCAAAAATGTAACTTTCCAAGGCTAATTTTTACACTATTCATGTTACCAGGTGATTTTAAATAAGCACACTCTCATGTAATTAGTTTTTCAAGGCATCACTGCTTTCAAGGAACTAATGAATGAATGTCTTTTACCAGAATGCTGTATTGTAAGTAGGTGATTCATTTACCTGGCGTAGTTGACCAGGCAGAGCAGACTGGTCTCTAGCAGCTGAACCACAGCCAGCGGTCCGGATACTTCCAGCAGAGGAACCTGAAAACATGAATTACAGTCAACACTCCAGCTCTGGCAGCAGTGGATCAGGTTACAGCTGACCTCTGAACTGCTCACATACTCGAGCAAAGACCACCGATCCCTCAGGTACTGCCGACACAGACACAGACGAACAGTCCAACTCCTTCAGATACGAGAAAAACGCAGCGTCTGTTCCTGCTGGGAGAACGGAGCGCAAATACTCCACATCTAAAACACACAAGATCACAAGCTTATTAAATAATACAGACATAAACAGACTGAATTTAGAATGCGCAGGACAGAAACATGAAGTGTGCATGCATTCATCAAGTTGCAACATGAAACTACTGACAGATTATGGCATCAAACTAAGACAAGTGTGTAGAGAAACAAGTGCATACACTGAGAAGTGAGCTTTACATGCTTGAGACGTGGACAAAAATGCTGTCTAATTAGGAAGTATACTAGGTTTAATGCATACTAGGTGTTGAGATGCATGAAAAAAAAGCTGTTTGGGTAGGGTGCTTACTTGGTTTTAATACAATTTGCCCAACAAATGCCATCTAGTTAGGAAGCATACTAGGTTTTGAGATGTATGCTGACAAACTGGTTTTAATACATAAGTCCAACAAATGCCATCTAGTTAGGCAGCATACTAGCTTTTTAGATGCATGCTGACAAACTGGTTTTAATACATATGCTCAAAAAATGCCATCTAGTTAGGCAGCATACTAGGTTTTGAGATGCATGACCAAAAAAACTATTTGAGTGGGGAGATTATTTGGTTGTAAGGCACACAAATGCTGTCTAGTTAGGCAACATACTAGGTTTTGAGATACGTGCTGAGAAAAAAAAGGTTTTAATACATATGTACAACAAATGCCATCTAGTTAGGAAGCATACTAGGTTTTGAGATGCATGCTGACAAACTGGTTTTAATACATATGCCCAACAAATGCCATCTAGTTAGTCAGCATACTAGGTTTTGAGATGCATGACCAAAAAAAAACTATTTGAGTGGGGAGATTATTTGGTTGTAAGGCACACAAATGCTGTCTAGTTAGGCAACATACTAGGTTTTGAGATACGTGCTGAGAAAAAAAAGGTTTTAATACATATGTACAACAAATGCCATCTAGTTAGGAAGCATACTAGGTTTTGAGATGCATGCTGACAAACTGGTTTTAATACATATACCCAACAAATGTCATCTAGTTAGGCAGCATACTAGGTTTTGAGATGCATGACCAAAAAAAAAAAAAAATTGAGTGGGGAGATTAAAAAAAGGTTTTAATACATATGCACTACAAATGCCATCTAGTTAGGAGCATACTAGCTTTTGATATGCATGCTGACAAACTGGTTGTAATACATTTACACAACAAATGGTGTGTAGTTAGGCAGCATACTAGTTGACCAATTCAGTCTACTTGGTCAGATTATGAGTTTTTTTTTATTATTATTAGCGCTGTCAAACGATTAATCGCATTCAAAATAAAAGTTTTTTACATACTATATATTTGTGTACTGTGTATATTTAATATGTATATATAAATACACATGCATGTATATATTAAGGAAAAATATATTTATTTATAACCTGAATTGTATACAGGTATAAATATATATACATATAATATTTAGTTTTAATATATACATGTATGTGTGTTTATTTATATGTACATAATAAATGTACAAAGCAAACACACATATAGTATGTAAACATAAACTTTTATTTTGGATGTGATTAATCGTTTGACAGCCCTAATTATTATTTTATCCACTTTGGCAGCATATTAGGTTTTGAGATGCATGCTGAAAAGGCTGTTTATGTCATCAGTTCACTAGGTTTGAAGACATATACCCAACTATGTGTTGAGATGAATCACCCAAAGAGCTGTTTAGGTAGGGAGCTCACTTGGTTTTAATACCAAGAAATGCCGTCTAGTTAGGCAGCATACTAGGTTTTGAGATGCATGACCACAAAAGCTACTTTAGTGGGGAACTTGTTTGGTTTTAAGACACATGCTTAACAAATGCTGTCTAGTAAGGCAACATACTAGGTATTGTGATGCATGCTGACAAAGCTGTTTAGGTAGTCAGTTCAGTAGGTTTTAAGAAATATACCCTATAAATCATGTCTACTTAGGCAGCATACTAAGTTCAGATGTATGACCCAAAGTGCTGTTATGTAGGGAACTCATTTGCATGGGCGTAAATTTCATTTTACAGTAGGGGGGGACAATAAACATAAAATTTCTCACAAGCAATTTTTGAAGGGAAACACAAATAATACAGTAAAATTGTACTTATAAAGATATGTCAACACAGTGGAAAACTTTGCTTCTGTCATTATTGCAGCATGGAAGCTGCGTCATTATAATTCATTTCAAAGTTTTTCTCTGGTTCAGAGTGGGTGGCTAATTGTGGTCGTTAATGTTAACATATGGTTTTTTTAATTATAATTTCGTTTTCAAATTTGCAATAAATTTTAGTTTAGTTTTAGTTAGTTTCATTAATGGTTTTGTTAGTTTTAGTTTAGTTTTCATTTTGTGAAAACATTTCTATTTCGTTTTTATATATTCAGTTTCGGTTTTAGTAATTAGGCCTATAGTTTAGCAACAGAACACTTCCAGAGCGCGCGCACACACACACACACAAAGATATTTCAGCAACATTTATTGTTTGCACAGTTGGCATTTATCTCTGTGCTTAACTCTGAATAACAAAAATAACATAAGGGTTTGAGATACAAATAGGGCTGTGACGGTCACAATGCCACTGCCGGTAATGTACGTGACGTCACACAAACTCTAACAAGCATAAAGTACAGTGATTCTGCAACATTCATGTCAGCTGCTGGAAGAGATCTGCGTTCAAACACACGCAATAGACAAAAGCTGGGACAGTTCCGGGAAAAGTAATTAGTATGAATGTGTCGGAGGTAAATAAGGAGATACTTAAACAAACTGTTAATAAACTAGTGTTTTCTGAGCCAGTGTGGCAAAGATGAAGTTGATGATCCTGACTTCTGCTCACTGGACGCGCCTTTGGAGAGAAATATATCTCTATGGCTTTTATAAAATATCTCAATAAAGTCAAAACATTTTTTTGTCGATTTTTTTTTTTGGGGTAAAGTAATATTTTCAAGCTTTTTTAGATATATTTATCCTGACTGTAAGGTATTTTGTTTGTTTTCTTTATTTTTACAAAAGCACCACATTTTTTTTAAATCGTGAGTGCATGGAAATAAAATTAGACACTTTACAGTTCCTGATGATATACTATGCTTAACTTTATGAGCAAAGATTACCGACGTAGGCCTATTTTAATTTGTTTGCAAGTGATCGCGCTGGCGCCTCCATGTCCTGCAAAGCGCATTTAGCTTCCACTGTATGTGCATAATAGCACGCATTTATGTAAGTTTAACGTTTAAAATAACATTTTGATATGCTTGAAGATTTTATTTTAGACAAGTCGTGATGATTTGAGAAGGCAAAATTGATCAAGCAGGCTGTAATCAACTCACTGACTGCCGCTGGCCGCTTGGTTGTTACTTTAAATAACAAAAGCTTTAATTTAACAAACAAAAAATGTTCCAAACATATTTCTAAACTAACTTTATGAAGAACCGAAATGAAAAATAACCATGTTCCTATTAAAAACAAAAATTAGCAATTGTAATGGATGCAACAGTGTAACGAGGAACACGGACTCCAGTCGGACACGGGCGTGGGGGGCATATCCCCTCCGTCCCCCCCGGGATTTACGCCCATGCTCATTTGGTTCTAATATGTATGCCCAACACATGCCATCTATTTAGGCAGCATACTGTTGAGATGCATGGTCAAAAAAGCTGTTTAGGGAGCTCACTTGGTTTTAATACATATGCACAACAAATCACGTCTAGTTGGGAGACAGACTAGGTTCATTGATGAATGACCAAAAATTCAGTCAACTTTATCAGATTACAATTTTTTTTTGTGGGCAGTATACTAGGTTCATTGATGCATGACCAAAAAGGCTGTTTAGGTAGGTGGTTCACTAGGCAGCATACTAGGTTAAGTAAATCATGCCCAACAAAGCTGTTTAGGTAACCAGTTGATGCCTAGTTAGGTAGCATACTAGGTTTTGACATGCATGACCAAAAATCTGCTTGGTTAGAGAGCTTAATTTGTTTTAAGAAATGTGGCCAATAAATTCTGTCTAGATAAGCAGTGTACTTAATTTTGAGATGCAAGACCAAAAAAGACATTTGGGTAGGGTACTCACTTTGCTTTAAATCATATGCCCAAACATATGCTGTCAATACTAAGTTTAGTCATGCATGCCCAAACATTCAGCCGACTTGATCAGATGACAAGGTTTTGAAACAGCTTTTAAAAGCTGTCTACACAGATGTAAAAAAAAATCTGTTTAGATGATTGGGCACTAGGTTTTAAGACATAGCTATATGCCCCAAAAATGCTAGCTAGGCAGCATACTAAGTACAGAGCTGAATTCCTCCCAAAAAGCGGTTTGGTAGTCAGCTCAGTAGGTTTTAAGACATAGACCGAAATGCTGTTTAGTTAAGCAGCATTTTAATAGGTTTAGTTATGCATATACATCCCCAACAAAGCTGCATAGGTATTTGGTTCACTAGGCTTTAAGACATGTGTCAAAAGATGCTGTCTATCAAGGTAGCATACTAGGTTTTGAAAACATGAGATCCCAAAACATTATGTCTGGCTAGGCAGCATACTAAGTACAGAGCTGGAAAAAAAAGGTAGTCAGCTCATAGATTTTAAGACATGTATCAGATGTTGTCTAGTTAGACAGCATACTAGGTTTTTAAGCACCCTACTAAGTTTTAAGACACATGGCCAAAAGTGTTGTGTGCTTGGGCAGCATACTAGGATTTGAGACACATTCTTAATAGGCACCTTACTAAAGTTATGTCACAAGTGTATACAGTACACACACTCACCGTCATCTGAGAAAGTGAAGTTCTGCAGGAACAGCAAACAGTCGCTGAGACCCGCAAAGAGCGAAAATCCTCCGCCGAACGGGTTATCGCGGAAAAATAGTTCGAACACGGCCGGCTCGTTGTGTCTGCCCGCTCGCCAGTATGCATACGCCATGGTGAACTGGTACAGATCCGTGAGTAACGGCGGAACCCGGTTGAGCACGGAGCTCAGCGCTTCCTTTCCCTCACATGTCGCCATTTTCCAGTTCAGTTCATCAGGTTGTTGTGACTCCCTGTTAAGTTTCCTTCAGTGTCTCTCTTCTCCCACCATGCTCACGTGTAACCGGGTGACCCTTTACACAGTTACGCGACTTGTGCTAGTATTCAGTCTCCGCCCTACTACTCTCATGAGTTCCTTAATCACTGCTGTGTGTTTGTAAACTGGTAAGAGCTTTGACTCTGACTATGACATTAACCGCTCCTCAGTCTGTAAATCATGAAGCTTTTGCATTTGAACGCCAAGAATTGGTACATTGCCAAATATGTATAAACATAACGTAAAGTTTTACTGTACAAGCCAAATGTTTGGCTACTATCGCTGAATTAATTGTTTTGAACTTCCAATATTTTATAACATGAATCAAAAGAAGTCCATATGTAAAGAAACATGTAGGGGGAGAGGGGGTGTATATATATATCCCCCTTTTTGAGAAAAAAGAAAAGAAAAAGCATCCCCTCTGTAAAACCACCTTCCCCATCCCTTTAGATTAATAATGCGGAGGGTGTAGAGGGTATAGCGCAAATTAAATATTAAAATCTATGTATAATCATTTATAAACTAAATGACGGCGATTGGCCAATAAGAGTTCGGTATTATGTCGCGTCTTTTGCGCGCTCAAGTTCATTATTTTAACTGTAGACGCTCGGCGCACAAATGCATGTTTCAAGCACAACCTTTGGCATTCTTTAAAAAGAAGACAATTAATAAGGTATGGTATTCATTGATTAGAGTTTAAAGATATTCTGATATAACTTTATTTTGCTGTAGGCCCAGAGCTGGGTAGATTACTTACTAATTGTAATCAGTTACTGATTCCAGATTTCATGACAAAAAAATGTAGTCAGTAATGTAATCAGTTACATTACATATTTTAGGTAATACAATCAGATTACTTTTGACTTAACTCGTTTATCACATTGATTTAAATGGGATTATCTTGTAGCATAATGATGTAAAAATTCGAAGAGTAAGAAAATGTGTTCCATTCATTGTAATTTACAACAAAACGCAGTAAACTTTTATTACATCAAGGTTTCCCAAACTAGGGTTCAAACAGGAACTGCAGAGGGTTTGTGGGTTTAATGAAAAGCTAACAATTAATTAAATCATAAAAATAAAATTAAAATAATTTTAAATCAAAGTCCTTTTCGAGGAAAGTCTCTTTACTTGGTGGCCATATTTGCAACGCCTCCGTGCAGCTCAAGACCAAGTCCTATCTTAATGAATGGGGGAATCCTGAAATCTCAAAAACTGCTCGCTGAACTCACAATTAAATTACATCAAATCAGCAACAAAAATCTTAAATTAATTGCCCCATGAATGTTGTTTCTTATGTTCAAATAGTGTTTAAAAGGCTTATTTTTCAGGCTAGACCAGCCAATACGCATACACAGTCATAACATACTTATTACTGTGCATGTGCATTGGCTAGTTTAGCCTCAGGTTTATATAGGAAATTTGGCTCTTTCATTTAGAAGGTGGGACTGTTCCTCCTTATTTCACGTTGCAGTTTCTCCCATTCATAAGTATAGGAGTGAACCGTCATTGTGTTTCATTAGTCTTTGATTTAAATTAACAATTAAAATAAAACAATTACTAAAAAAGATAAAATATATGCCATGTGACAATCATTCAACATCAAAGAAACTGTGAACATGCAAATGTGCTTAATTAACTTAATTATTGAAATATTTCTTTTTAAAATCTCAGGGGTAGTTAAAGTAAATATATTTGGTGAATAAGGTTTTAGATGACAAAAAGTTTGTGAATGCCTGCATTGCATGTAAATAAGAAATAAGGTTGCATTTTAATGAGTATGAAAGACAAAAGCCTTCCAAAGACACAATAATACATGGTTAAAAAAATCTACCGAGTGGTAATTCAAATAAAGATGAATGTGTTCATCAGTTAGCTGATGCAATGTTGAAACCCTTTTGTAAATCTAGTGGTCACAGACACTCTGTCGCCACCTGACTAATGACTAGTCTGTGTGAATGTCCACAAAACTTTCTGAATGTATATAATCGGTAGGCTATTTGGAAAATGTAAAAGATGAAAAAGAGAAATTAGGGGGAAATCAATAAATTATGAATAATTTATTGCTATTGTGTGAATAATATGTAATCACGTAATCCATAAAAAAAGTAACAGTAGTCTGATTACAAGTACTTTAAAATGTAACTTACTCTAATTACAAGTACTTCATTTTTGGAATCTGATTACGTAATCCAGATTACATGTAATCAGTTACTACCCAGCTCTGTGTAGGCCTACTATGTGTATGAGGGATGATAAGAAAGAGAGACGAAGGTAATATACTATTGTTCAGAACTAGGACATTCACAGGACCTGCCAGAATCAGACTGGACCTGCCAGAATCTCCAACTGGCTGGCAGGAGCTGCCACCAACCATTGGAAATCAATCTCCTACTGCATAATATTGTGTTATCTCGTAAAAGTATTGCATTCCCCGGGAAACTTTGCATTTGCTCTCAAAAACAGAAAAACAGCTTAACCCACTAAGACCAGCCAACCAGCCTAGGTTGGTTTTAGCAGTTTGTTATTTTTTTTCAGCAGGGAGAAACATTGCCAAAATGTTGTGTTCTCTGGTAGAAGTTGCATTCCCCGAGAAACTCTCTCTTTCTCTCTCCAAAAACAACAACAAAAAAATGTTTCCACAATGAACTTTGCATCGTTCTCAATGTAGTTCTCGCAAAAAAATGCATTTAATCGAAAAACTTTGCATTCGATCTCAAAACCAGAAGTTTTTCGTTCTTTCGCAAAAGTATTGTTTCCACAATGAACTTTGCATCGCTCTCAAAACTTTGTTCTCTTGTAAAACTATTGCGTTCCATCTAGAAACTTTGCATTCGCTCTCAAAACGTTGCATTCGCTCATAAAAGTATTGCATTCCCTGAGAAACTTTGCTTTCGATCTCAAAACCAGAAAAGCAGTTTCGTTCTTTCGCAAAAGTATTGTTTCCACAATGAACTTTGCATCACTCTTTTAAAATGTTGCGTTCTTTTGTGAAAGTATTGCATTCCCTGAGAAACACTGCAGTTGCTCTCAAAACCAGAAAAAGCGTTTTCGTTTTTCCGCAGAAATATTGTTTCTCCACATCGTTCTTAGAACAGTTTTTTGCAAAACAATTGGGTTTCACCAATAAACTTTGCATTAGTTCCCAAAACCACAAAAACTTTTTTGTTCTTTCGCTTTGTATGGATGAAATAGACATTCTGCTAAACATCTCTGTTTGTGCTGAACAGATCTGAGAGGAAAGAAAACAAGGGTGAGTAGATTAGCTATTTTTATTTGAAATTAGTCAAGCCATAAGACATATACACATAAATATTTATTTTTTCAGTATGTTCAGAATATACACTATACTTTACTATACATTCATTTCAGCAAGATTTTAATGGTCACTATCTATTTGTAAGTTGACTGAATCACTGCAGCTTCACACATTCATCTTTTTTAACAGGAAAGTATTTGGCCAGCTCATTTGTTAGACTGCGTCGACGCCCCGCCCATATGAAATGAGTGGGCTGTCCCGTGCTCTCCTGACCCGTGGCATACTCAAAGTGTGCGCTCAACTCAATGGCCACCGCCGACCGTACTAACCCCACGCCTCCCCCTCGCTCTGGCCCGGGATGGTACACTCTACCGCTGACTGGGTGCATGAAGAGAGATTCTGGCTGGAATGGAATGGTCAGTTTAGCCCCACCTCCACAGTATGACAGTCGCTCCTCATGCCCCGCCTCTGATAACAGGTGCGTGAAAACTACAGGCCGATCTTCACAGCGCAGGAAATTGCGCTCGCGTCCGCAGAGTGAGAGGAAGGGGAAGTCTTGTTCATATCGGCCACTCTTGTTGACTTTCAGACGGTTGAAGAAGAACACTAAGAAGTGCTGGTCTAATAGAGAGAGATGGAGACAGAACACAAGCGGCTTTTGAGTTTTTAGAGTTATTACTATGTACAGCTGAGGTCAAGTTTATGTCCTCCTTTCAGAATCTGCAAAATGTTATTTTACCAAAATAAGAGGGATTATACAAAATGCATGTTATGGTCTAGTTAATACTAACCTGAATAAGATATTTCTCATAAAAGATGTTTACAAATAGTCCACAAGAGAAACTAATATTTGAATTTATAAAAATGACCCTGTTCAAAAGTTTACATCCCCTTGATTCTTAATAATGTGTTGTTACCTGAATGATCCATAGCTGTTTTTTGTTTAGTGATAGTTGTTCATGAGTCCCTTGTTTGTCCTGAACAGTTAAACTGATCACTTTTCTTCATAAAAATCATTCAGGTCTCACAAATTCTTTGGTTTTTCAGCATTTTTGTGTATTTGAACCCTTTCCAGTAGTGACTGTATGATTTTGAGACCTATATTTTCACACTAAGGACAACTGAGGGACTCATATGCAACGATTACAGAAGGTTCAAACACTCACTGATGCTCCAGAAGGAAAAAAAAAACTTTTTGAATTTGAAAATCAGGGTAAACTTATTTTACCATCTGGGAAATGTAACTATTTTCTATAGCATCTGAAAGGTAGTACTAAATGAAAAAAAAAAAAAGATATTTAGGCAGATAAGAAAAATTTACACATCTGTTCAAAAGTTTTCACCCCATGGCTCTTAATGCATTATGTTTTCTTCTGGAGAATCAGTAAGCATTTGAACCCTCTGTAATAGTTGCATATGAGTCCCTCAGTTGTCCTCAGTGTGAAAAGATGGATCTCAAAATCATATAGTCATTGTTGGAAAAGGTTCAAATACACAAAAATGCTGGAAAATCAAAGAATTTGTGGGACCTGAAGGATTTTTCTGAAGAACAGCAGGCAGTTTAACTGTTCAGGACAAACAAGGGACTTGTGAACAACTACCACTAAACAACAACAACAAAAAAACACAGCTGTGGATCATTCAGGTAAAAACACAGTGTTAAAAATCATGGGGATGTAAACTTTTGAACTGGGTCATTTTTATAAATTCAACTATTATTTTCTCTTGTAGACTATATGTAAATGTCTTTCATGTGAGGGATCTTATTCAGGTAGGTACTAAATAAACAATTAACATGCATTTTGTATGGTTTCTCTTATTTTGGTAAAATAATTAACATTTTGCAGATTCTAAAACTTTTTTGGCAGCCTTTTCGGATATAAAACATTTACTTGAAACAGGGCAATTATAGTTAACTAAAAAAGAAAAACATTTTTAGAAACTAAAATTAAAAATAATAAACAAATCAACTGAAATAAAATAAAATATAAAAAATAATCAGCTAATTACCAAAGCAGCATTTCTCATTTTAATTTAGTTTAACTTTGTCTAAAATAACTAAAACCAAAAAAAAAAAAAAATAGACATAATAATAGACATGACATTTAAAAAAACAGCCAAACTGAAAATTCTGAAAAAATGTCAACTGAATTTTTGATAATAATAATTTTACTTTACAACACAATTCATTAATTTATTGCACTGTACATAAGTTAACTGTGCAAGAGGCCTGGCTGAAGAGGTTTATATGAATGTAATAAAGACCACATGATATTTCATAAGATCATTACACAACACTATGCTCGTGTGCAGGAGATCAGAGACCCAGAAATACCTTTGAAACAGGTGACAAAGTTCTTCACCTTGGTGTCATCCAGAAAAAGCTTGAGGAGAGACAAAATAAACCATGATTATGATTGTGACATCAAAGTAAACATTATAACCATCTAGTCAGTAATGTACCTGTCCTTGATGATCGATATAGTAGAAGTACTCTCTGATTCTCGCCTCTGGACTCTGTCCTTGTGTGTATGAGGACACATCCCTGCACAACAGCCTCCTCCATTTACTGCTACACAGCCTGTTAGCAAACCTCATAGCGGCTTCATTTACAGCAAAAACCCATTGTAATAAACAGGCTTGGTGGTAGAAATCTGCCTTTGAGTGTAAACTAAAGTAATGCGGCAGATCAAATATGTAAATATTTTGCTTATGTTTTGTAGATCCAGCGCTCTCTGTGTCCGGGGGAAACAAAACTCAACGCGCTACAGTTCCGCTGAGATCGAAAACGCAGTGATTTTACAGTGTAAACTGGGTAAAACGTGTTAGTGTTAAGGTTTTATTTATTTATTGTGATTATAAGCCCTGTTAAACACCGTAAAAGTGTATTAGGTTTCCCTTTGTTAGAAAGGAAGTCACATTATTATAATAACAGCAGTGGCGCACTTGTTTAAATTTGAAGTGAACACTAGATGGCGCTGTATTGTATTTAATTAGGCAAGGCGATATTAATTATTTGTGACCCTGGACCACGAAACCAGTCATAAGGGTCTGTTTTGTTTTTTTTTTAAATTGAGCTGAATAAATAAGCATTCCACTGATGCGTAGTTTGTTAGAATATAGGACAATATTTGGCCGGAGCAAAAAAATCCAAATAAAGTCTTTACAGTTCAAATGAAGTTATTAGCAATGCATATTACTAATCGAAAATTAAGTTTTGATATATGTACGGTAGGAAATGTACAAAACATCTTCATGGAACAAGATCTTTACTTAATATCCAAATGATTTTTGGCAAAAGAAAAATCGATCATTTTGACCCGTATGTATTTTTGGCTATTGCTACAACTTAAGACTGGTTTTGTGGTCCAGGGTCACATTTCATGCACAACGGTAATGTGATTTACATTTGCATAATAAACAAAGAAATTCATTAATCGAAATTATATTTAAAAAGTTTAATTAAAAAAATGCACTATTATTAAAATGCATAAATTATTATAACATAATGGAATAATGCAAGTTACTTTTATCTAACTTTTTATTAGACTGAATTTTTGCTTTACTAATTTATGTTTCGTATTTATACCTTTTTTAATGTTTTGCTGTCTTTCTTTAAAGCAATGCCACTTGCATTAATATTTAATATAATTATAGCATATTAATATTGCATTAAAATGCCACTTGCTTTAATAATTTATCTAATGCAATGCCATTTAGATATGTATGAGTATAATTTAAGTGTCCAAATACTTGGAGATAGATACAGACAGACAGACAGACAGATAGATAGATAGATAGATAGATAGATAGATAGATAGATAGATAGATAGATACAACACTATTCATAATACTAATATTTATGTAATAAATTCTTTATTTTGAAATGTTTAAATCCCCAGACATTTATTTTATTAAATTTTATTTCATTTAAATTGCCAATAATTTAATTTAATCATTTGCATAGACAAATACACAAATGAAAGAAAGAAAGAAAAAGAAAATTAAATTTGTTTTAATTTCATTATTTTCTCTCGATTTTACTTTTTGTGGCATAGACAGATATTCAAATGATAGATAGATAGATAGATAGATAGATAGATAGATAGATAGATAGATAGATAGATAGATATTGTGCAGGATTCCACACGGCGCGCGCCGGCGTGCTCGAGTTGCTATGGTAACCTGCTCTTTTCAGCCTCCCCGCGCGCTCGCCTGAGAGAAGCGCAAAATGACGTCAGGTTGTCGGTGGTGACGGAGACGCGGGCGGACAGCGCGTGCTCCAGATCCTCGTTCACTCGCGTTGACTGCGGCGGCGGCGGAGCCACTATCACCATGACTGGCGTCCTGTGGATTACTTTCACTGCGTGTTGAAGCGGGAACGAGAGGCACCATGGCTGAGAGGTAAACATGACGCGCGCTCACCCGCATTACCATTGCAGGTCTCGCGTGTGAAATGAAATGCGGTGATTTGGCGACCGCGACCGAGGGTGACGGGCGCGAGTCTGCGTGCTGAACGACGGTCACCCCGTCAGATGAACATCGGCGGCATCGTTCGCATCACTTGAATACGATGTATGTGTGTGTGTGTGTGTGTGTGTAGCTGTGTGGATGCCTTTAGTTCGTGCATGACACCCTCCACACCCATGAGCCGGTGCTTGGGAGTTCCGAGCTGATCGGATGATCCCCGCACCGGCTCATTGTTGATTTTCTGTCATTCCTCCGTAAAGACACGGACACGCACCTAGCGAACGCATCCCCCCGAGGCGCGCGCACGGCGGGGCGATGCGATGCGAGGACGCGCGCAGCATCCTATTTTAAGCAAAATGTCATGACGGGGATGCAGACACCTGCGGCACACGAGCCGCGATGCGTTATCCGGCGTCGTCCTTGCCCGCGAGTCTTGTGCTATTTATTATTCATGCTTAGTGTTGAGGAAGTCAGTGATCCATGTGGGAATGTGAAGTGTCATTTTTATTGGAAACCACCCTGTGTTTATCAAACAAAGCAGTGGCCATGAAACACACACACAGGGATGGTCAGGGACCCTCTGCGTGGCCGCTGTCATATGTGTGTCATATATGTGTGTGTATATATCACTGTAATGGCCGTCATGAAAAATCACACCCATCCATGTGACAATCCAGGCTTTGTAAAAAGCAAATTTTTTAGTACCAGTCAGAAAACATCCAATCAGAAATGCCCAATGCCTGTCTATCTGTTTTGCATGTTCAAGTGTATAGATTGCAAAAGTCAGGTTCCAGAAGTACAAATCCATTCATTTTCTCCATGGTGAAGTGGTTTTTAATTCTAAATCTTTAAAGACTGGCCTACAGTGAGATATGAGGTTGCTAATCGATGGTTTGTCTCCTGGTTAAAGCCATTAGCCTGCAATATTGAAGCTTAATTTTAAATGTTTGTTTAACAACAGATTTCCTTAAAATGACATTACCCATGATACTGCAAAGAATCTCCACCAGTCAGAGAATCGCGAGAAGCAAATTGCTCTAGCTTCACTCTCATGAAGCACTGTGAATGATATAATCAAGCCAAACGCTCTACATTTTAAAACTACTTAAATATTTGTATATATGCATATATTGCAATGAGCATAAAAACGTGTGGAACCAAAAAGTGGGTGCGCACTAATGCACTTTATTGTCATCAGATTGGCTCACATGTCCTTAGAGGGTGGGATTTTGGAGAGAGAACATGTTTTGCTAAGGATCTTCATAGAAATCTCGACCAATCAGAGAATCGCCAACTGATCTCCGCCCACTCCCATGAAGCACTGCGATTGACTTAATCAAGCAAGTTTCCCTATACCAAACTACTTAAATATTTGTATATACATGCATATATTGCAATGAACATAAAAAAAAAAAAATTACAGAACCAAAAGCGCTGAAAAAGTGGGTGGGCACAAATGCATTTTTTTGTCGTCAGATTGGCTCACATGTCCTTAGAGGGCGGGGTTTTGGAGAAAACTACATTACCCATTATTCTGCAAAGAAATCTCTACCAATCAGAGAATCACGACAAGCAAATTGCGCCAAATTAGCCCCGCCCAATCCTGTAAAGCTCTGCAAATGACATAACTGAAACAATCTCCCTACACTAACAAACTACTTAAATATTTGCATATACATGCATATTTAGCATTTTTTTTTTCTACATGTTTTTGTACACTTATTTTTTTGTCCAATTAAATTTTTTTTTTTGCATCAAATCAAAACTTATAATGTCACGATTCTATCCATGGATGGTTGGTTTGGTTTGTGACTTAAGACAAATACTTGAACCAATGGCATTGAAAAAGTGGGTGGGCACTAATGCACTTTATTGTCATCAGATTGGATCAAATGTCTTTAGAGGGCGGGGATTTACACAGAGAGCATGCAATTGGATCTAATTCCGAAGTTAACAAATTGTTGAAGCATCTTTAGGGTGGAAACATGCTTTGCAACACTTACGCAAGTGTGAATCCTTGACCAGTGCATTGCTGGTCCTGTTTTACATACTTAGCATGCAAACCAAATTTGTTAGTATTCAAGTAGCTAGATATAAACATGTCAATAGTTTATAACTAACTTAAAATGTCGAACTGTTGCTCTGGCATGATAATAGTTGTTTTGGAGAAAACACTGACCGCATTAGAAGACATTTCGCACTAATATCTGCAATAGCGCACCTTGAGAATGCATAGAATTACACATTTCAGTCTGCAAAATTCATCAAATCAAGCTTACGTAGCTATAAACGTTTATGTGTATGTACATGTGTGGTCTGGATGGTTCCAGATAAAAGAAGAGTTTGTGTTCATGCACTTTGATTTTTCAGATTAATCACTTGCCACTTGCCAGTATTTTCTTATGCATATGTGCTTTTGAATCTGCATTATATGAAGTAATTTTTTGCTGTCCAAATTAGTTTTGTGGTTGAATTTGATAAGATAAAATGTAAAAGATGCTAAGACAACACTTTTATTGAGATGCACACAACAACATACGGCACAACAATGTAGTTCAGTTCACAAATGCAAATAGTCCAATTCAACAAATAAATTACTATTTTAAATTGCTTCCTTTTAGTGAATCAGAAACATACAGCTCAACCAGTGTAGTCCAATTCATGAACAAATTCCTTTTAAATTGGTTCTTTTCAGTTAAACAAAAACATGCTTTACAAACAGCGTAGTCCAATTCAAGAACAAATGACTTTTTTTAAATAGTTACTTTTGAGTGAATCAAAACAAATAGCTCAACCAGTGTAGTCCAATTCATGAACAAATGAGTCTTTTAAATTGGTTCTTTTTAGTGAACCTAAAACATACAGCATAAACAGTGTAGTCCAATTCACAAACAAATTATTCTTTTAAATCGGTCCTGTTGAGTAAATCTAAAACATAGTTCAGAAACAGTGTAGTCCAGTTCACAAACAAATGACTCTTGAATCAGCTCTTTTTAGGGAATCAGAAACATACAGCACAAGCAGTCTAGTCTAATTCAAGAACAAATTACTCTTTTGAATCAGTTCTTTTGAGTGAATCAGAAACATACAGTTTAACCAGTGTAGTCCAGTTCGCAAACAAATTACACTTTTTAAATCATATCTTTTCAGTGAATCAAGAAAATAAATTGCAACCATTGTAGTCCAATTCACAAACAAATGACTCTTTTGAATCAGCTCTTTTTAATGAACCAAAAACATACAGTGCAAACAGTGTAGTTCAATTCATGAACAAATGACTCTTTTAAATCGGTTATTTTTGGTAAATCAAAACCATACATCGCAACCAATCTAGTCCAATTCACAAACAAATGACTCTTTTTAAATCTGCTCTTTTTAGTGAATCAAAATCATACATCGCAACCAGTGTAGTCCAATTCACAAACAGATGAATCGTTTTAATCATATCTTTTTAGTAATCTTTAAACATGCAGCGCAAACAGTGTAGTTCAATTCATGAACAAATGACTCTTTTGAATCGTCCCTTTTAGTAAACCTTAAACATACAACACAAACTGTGTGCTTCAATTTAAGAACAAATGACTATTTTGAATCTGCTCTTTTTAGTGAATCAATTCATTGCAACCTGTGTAGTCCAATTCATGAACAAATCAGTCTTTTAAAGGGTTAAATTTTGTCATTAAACACTTACCCCCATGTTGTTCCAAACCCATAAAGCTTCCTTCGTCTTCGGAACACAATTTAAGATATTTTGGATGAAAACTGGGAGGTTTGTAACTGTCCCATTGGCTGCCAAGTAAATAACACTGTCAAGGCCCAGAAAAGTATGAAAGACGTTGTCAAAATAGTCCATCTGCCATCAGTGGTTCAAACATTAATTTTACGAAGCTACGAGAATACTTTTAGTGTGCAAAGAAAACAAAAATAACAACTTTATTCAACAATTCGTCTCGTCTGCGTCACTGCAGTGAGATTTTGGATAGTATTTGCGTACACTGTTCTCTATCAGCTGTGGCTGCGTCACGCGGATTCACTGTTTTTGTTCGAATCAAAGCGTAAAAAAATGGAGAAAATGTATCTGCGTTACGCAGCTGACAGAGAACAGTGTACGCTGTTTGCGTCCGGGGGATACTATCCAAAATGCTACGGTGACGTAGAGGAGACGAATTGTTGAATTAAGTCATTATTTTTGTTTTCTTTGTGTACAAAAAGCATTCTTGTAGCTTCATAAAATTATGGTTGAACCACTGATGTCAAATGGACTATTTTGACAACGTCCTTCATACTTTTGTGGGCCTTGACAGTGTTATTTACTTGGCAGCCAATGGGACAGTTACAAACCTCCCGGTTTTTGTGTTCCCAAGACGAGCAAAACTTTTACGGGTTTGGAATGACATGGGGGTAGGTGAATAATGACAACATTTTCATTTTGGGGTGGAGTAACCCTTTAAATAGGTTCTTTTTAGTGAATCAAAAACATACATTGCATCCAATGCAGTCCAATTAATGAACAAATGACTAATGAGTAAACCTTAAACATAAACGTACAGCCCAAACAGTGTAGTCCAGTTCAGAAACAAATGACTCTTTTGAGTCGACTCTTTTTAGTAAATCAAGAACATAAACATACAGCGAAAACAGTGTAGTACAGTTCACAAACAAATGACTCTTTTGAATCGACTCTTTTTAGTAAATCAAGAACATAAACATACATCAAAAACAGTGTAGTACAGTTCACAAACAAATGACTCTTTTGAATCTGTACTTTTTAGTAAATCAAGAACATACAGCACAATTAGTATAGTCCAATTCACGAACAAACAACTCTTTTGAATAGGCTCTTTTTAGTAAACAAAAAAGCGTGCAAACAGTGTAGTCTAATTAACAATCAAATGATTTTTTTAAATCATTTTTTTGGAGTGATTCAAAACATACAACACAAACAGTGTAATGTATTTTGAATCAGAAGTGAATCAAATCAAATTGAAATAGTAAATCAGTATGGATCCTAGGCCCTAGTGTGCATCAGAGAGGTGTTTGATGTTGAGTTTGTGTGCGCTGATATTGATGTTGATGTGGAGAAGGTCGGAGGTTGGGCGTGTAAATGGGTAAAACCACAGCTGGGTGGAGCGCAGACGTGTTTGGTCCCGTTCTCGTCCTCACTGAGTCAGTCTCAGAGATCACAGGCTCAATGAGGGCTGTTTACCCTGTGGTCAGTGTGAATATCATTGTGTTGTGGCTGTGGCATTCAAAACAGAGTGTGCACAGGTGCTGCCCTCGTCCTACACTGCCGAACACCTGTCTCTTATGCTAGATTTTAGTACTATTTATGTAGTATTTATTAGTATTTTAATTATATTTTATTTTAATATTTTTCCCAAGCTTTTATTTTTTCGGTGTATCTGTGAAGCTTTATTTCAGTTTTAATATTAGTGTTTCTTTTAATTTTATCTAATGTTTATATTTTAGATTTTTATTACGTTTTATATTTTATTGCATTTTTTCAGCAAAATGTTAATGCTTCAATTTAGTTATTAATGTTTCTTTTTTAAAATATTTCTATTTTACTTAAATTTTTATTTCGGTTTAAATTTGAGCAATTTTAGTACTTCAACTTACAAATTTAGGTTTTGCATCTAATATTTGTATTTGTATTTAATTTATTTTATTTAAATTTACAAAAAAACATGCTCTCATTTTTATTATTTTTTAAACATTTCTATTTATCTATAATCTATTTTTTCAGTATTTTATTTCAGTTTATTTCAATAAATAGTATATATATTTAAATAAATTAGTTATTAATTTTTCTTTTAAGATATTTCAATTTTGCGTACATTTTTATTTCAGTTAAAAATTTTAGCAATTTAGTACTTCAACTTATAAGTATAGGTTTTGCATCTAATATTTTGTTTATTTTACAAAAAAACGTATAATTTTTATTCTTTTTAATTTCTTTTTAGCTGTAATCTATTTTTATTTTAGTATTTTATTTATTTCAAAACCATTTGTCAGATTTATATACATTTAAATAAACAAACAAATTAATTAATTTAGTTATTAATGTTTCTTTTAAAATATTTCTATTTTGCTTACATTTTTATTTTGATTTTAGCAATTTTAGTACTTCAACTTACAAGTTTAGGTTTTGCATCTAATATTTGTATTACATTTTATTATTTTATTTTATTTCAACTTGGCTTCAGTTTACAAAAAACATGCTCTCATTTTTCTTCTTTTTAAATTTCTATTTAGCTGTAATCTATTTTTATTTCAGTATTTTATTTCATTTTATTAAAAAAAACATTTGTCACATTTATATACATTTAAACAAACAAATAAATGCATTCATTCATTAATTTAGTTATTAATGTTTCTATTAAGATATTTCTATTTTGCTTATTTTTATTTGTTTAAATTTTTAGCAATTTTAGTATTTCAACTTACAAGTTTAAGTTTGCATCTAATATTTTATTTTATTTCAACTTTACTTCAAACTACAAAAACTATACTCTCATTTGTATTCTTTTTTTTTAAATTTGCATTTACCTGTAATCTATTTTATTTCAGTTTATTTTCAAAAACATTTGTTACATTAATATATATATATATATATTATTATTATTATTATTATTATTTATTTATTTATTTATTTATAGGCCTATTTAAATACATATTGTAATACTTTTTTTATTTTAGTTAACTAAAAAAAGTATATATTTAAATAGCAATGTGCATTTTAGTATTTATTTATGTAAAACTGTATATTGAATAAAAAACTGAAAAGCAATGGCGTAATTGCAACGGCAGTCAGTTATGAATTATTATGCAACATCCAGCAGTAAAGAAGCACAAGTTTTGTGAACCAGATTTTGTTTAAAAGCCACTGAGAGCTTTTGAGGAAGGATGTTGCTGACCCAGAGTTCCTGATGACTTCATTACACGCTATTGTCAGAAAAGCTGTTGTAGTGATGGGGTCGCCAGCGGCATTCACACAATGCCATTTCAATTGATCTGCCCTCTTAAACATGCTTGACCGACCCATAATGCAGTGTGTTTGAGCAGTGTGAGAAGTGTGGGTTGCTGCATTCGAGTTCAGTTAGTAAAGGAATCTTTAGTCTCTGCTCTTGATAGATTGAAGCTGTCAGAGTGATGTTTGTTGTAAAGATTTGGTTTGCGTTTTCATTATCATGCACATAATGTAAAATGTTCTGTCTTGACTATCTGTCATTAAATATATGGGTCTTATATAGAGTGATACCCCAGCATGTCACTGATGTAAAATGATGATAATATGCCTAATTTTACAGATGACTTCTGGTCAATGATGCTGCATTGAGTTGAACAGCCTCTGCAAGGTCAATGAAGACACTCCATCACACTAATGAGGTTTCAATAGACCGACCCTTTACAAGCTCATCTCTACTGCATACTTATAGATTAGCACATGAGATGTAAAACTTGAAAATGAACAATGAAAATTATGAGATTTGTTTTCTCTAGAAATTGTCCTAGTGAACTAGGCTAACCAAGTTCTCTACAGGGCATTATACTGACTTAGTTTTGTAGTTTATAGATTATTGGTATAATAATTAAATAAAATATTTTACCCAACATTAAAAGAAAAACAAAAATTGTGTGTATATATTACAAGTTATAAATTAAACTGTAAATTAGTTTTATTATATATATAATATATATAGTATATATAGTTTATATATTATATATAGTTTAGTTTATAACTATAACTATATTAGGTTTTTCATTTAATATTTGTATTTATTTTATTTCAGCTTTTTCCCCCCAAAACAATGTTTTTTTATTCTTCTTTTTTTAATATTTCTATTTAATTTTAATGTATTTTTATTTCAGTTTTCAGTTATTTTTTTGTAATTGTAGTTCTTCAACTTGTTTATAAGTTTACATTTTTGTCTAATATTTACATTTTATTTAAGCTTGCTTTCAATGATCAAAACACTTTGCTTTTGTTTTGTTAAAAATATTTTATTTAGCTTTAATTTACTTTATTTCAGTTTTGATTTGATTAACTTATTTATACATTTAGGTTTTTCATCTAATATTTGTATTTCATTGTATTATTTCAAATTTATTTCAGTTATCCAAAACAACGTGTTTTCATTTTTATTCATTTTGGTTTTTTTAGACATTTTTATTTAGCTTATTCAGCTTCTATTTTTATTTATTTTTATTTCAATGTTAGTCATTTTAGTACTTCAACTTATTTATATCTTTAGGTTTTTCATCTTTTTTTTATTTATTTTCTGATTTATTTGAATTATCCAAACAATATACTCTTTACATTTTTATTCTTGTAACATTTTATAATTATTATTTTTTATATTACTGTTTAGCTATAATTTATGTTTATTTCAGATTTAGTTTTAGTAGTTTTAAAGACATTTATTATTTCAGTTTGTTGCCAGATTGGCATTTCTAATTTTCATTTAAATAATAAAAAAAATTGATAAATATGTATTTGAATAGCTAAGTTTATTTGTAAGTTTACATCATTTTGAACTTTAATTTAATTAACTTAAGTTAAGCTGGTTTTAATTTGTGAAAGATTGTGAAATGTTTGTTTTCTTTACACAAAGTATTACAATATTACAGAATGTGTTTTTTTATTCATATTTTATTATTATGTTAAATGTTTCTGTTTAGCTTTATTTTATTTTTATTTCAGTTTTAGTTTTAGTATTTCAACTTGTTTCATCTAATATTTAAATATTTTGTTTTTATTACATTCTATATTTTATTCTTTTTGTATTGAAATTAGAATTTCTTTTTATATTTTTTAGTTAGCTTAAATAGGGATAGTAATGATTCTTTTAATAACTAATATCCAATCATTGCATCTAAATTAATGCAATACTTTTGAATAAACACATATTAAAAAGTTTGAAAATATATATATATATATATATATATATATATATATATATATAATGTATTACTTATATATATTGATATAAATGTATTTTAATATATATTTATTTAAAAGTATTAAATTAATCTAAGTTATTTTAGATTATTATTATTATTATTTTTATTATTCATTTATTTGTATTTTTTTTCTGACAGTTTTTGGGTGAAATATTAACCTGGCGTTTGTGAAATTGACCCATATATTGGTCAAGCGGTGCAAGTAGCCACAGAGTGACAGCATGAGCTCCAATCATGAATGAATTATTAATCAGATTAATACGGGAAACA
This sequence comes from Cirrhinus molitorella, assembly GCA_033026305.1. Taxonomy (NCBI): domain Eukaryota; kingdom Metazoa; phylum Chordata; class Actinopteri; order Cypriniformes; family Cyprinidae; genus Cirrhinus; species Cirrhinus molitorella. The sequence continues at coordinate 18,923,771 of CM065133.1, read as the reverse complement.
TGATGTCTCATGACAGACTGAACCGCGGGACTGCAGTTTAGAAAGGGAGCGTCTCAACATAAGAACGGGTGATGTCATTTGTCCAAGTGTCAGTAATTAATGTGCTCTTGATCCGACAGACGATATGGAGGCTGTAGCAACTTCAAATAAAAAATCAGCAGATAACGAGCCGCCTGATTATTATGACTCATGCAAAATATGCAGATTGCAGCAAGAAAGAGTGCAGATCAGCAGACAGACGCTGCTGCCAGATTGTACGTGTTCAGTAAAGAGTGTTTTGGAAAAACCAACCGGACTAATGATTCATTTGGTGAAATAATGTGCACCATACAGAAAAAAAGCTTGTGCGTTATAGCAGTTTTACCACAAATTAGAGCGAAAACACAATGTGGACTTCAAACATGCCGTGTATTTGATTTGATATCTTTACTTTTTTTTAAAAAAAAGGCTGTTTTATGTGTGCTTCAAAAAATGTGAAACTGAAATTTTACACAATTCAATCTTCAATTTAATGCGTTTCCCCCTTAAGAGGATAAATGTGGAGATTTAATTTGAACTTTTTAAGTTTTCATCTAATATATGTTTTATATTTTGTTTTATATTATCTTTCTACTTTATTTCAATTAATAAAAATGTTCTTTTTTCTCATTCATTTTTTTTATATTTTTATTTAGCTTTGATTTATATTTGTTTAAGTTTTAGCAATTTTAGTACTTTTATTTATAGGTGTTGTTTATTTTAATTTTATTTAAGCTTTATTATATATTACAAAAACTTTTATATATATATATATATATATATCTGTTTAGCTTTAATTTTTAATTTTTTGCAATTTTAATATTTGAGCTTGTTTATACATTTGGATTTTTCATAAAATATTTTAATTCAATGAAAGAATGTGCTCTTTATTTCTTTCTTTCTTTCTCAAAAATATTTCTATTTAGCTTTAATTTATTTTGTTTTAATTTTATTTTTTGTTAAAATTTATATGCTAAGGTTTTCTTATATATATTTATATATATATATATATATATATATATATATATATATATATATATATATATATAAAATTTATTTCAATTATCCAAAACAGTGTGCTATTTCCATTTTTATTCATTTTGGGTTTTTTATACATTTTTTTTAAATTTAAATTTATTTTAATTTCAGTAATTTTAGTAGTTTGACATATTTATATCTTTAGGTATTTCATCTAATATTTATTTTATTTCAGCTTTTTTTTTAAATTATTCAATATAATGCACTTTTTAATTTTTGCTCTCTTTTTTATATGTCTGTTTAGCTTTAATTTATTTTTTTATTTCAGATTTAGCTTTAGTAGTTTTAATGTCAACATTTATTATTTCAGTAAGTTGCCAGTGCAACATTTGTAGTTTTCATTTAAATATTTTTTATTCATACATTTTTTTTTATTCACATTTTATTCATTTCAATAACATCTCTCTCTCTCTCTCTCTCTCTCAACAATATACACTACTGTTTAAAAGTTTGGGATCAGTACATTTTTATTCTTCCTTCTTTTTTTTGAAAGAAATGTAATACTTTTATTGTGTTAAATTGATCAAAAGTGATAGCATAGATTTACATTGTTAGAAAAGATTTATATTTTGAATAAATGCTGTTCTTTTTAACTTGCTATTCATCAAAGAATCCTGAAAAAAAATCAATCACAGCACAGCTGTTTCCAACATTGATAATAAAAGGAATAAATCAGTATATTAGAATGATTTCTGAAGGATCACGTGACACAAGACTGGAGTAACAGCTGATGAAAATTCAGCTTTGCATCACAGGAATAAATGATATTTTAAAGTATATTAAAAACATTATTTTGTATTGTAATAACATTTTGCAATACAACTGTTTTTTTCTATATTTTAATCAAATAAATGCAACCTTTATGAGCACATATAGTGTATGTATAAATATTATATATACAACTTTTTAAAGAAAGAGTACTTCAGAATAAAAAACAGACTAATGATGTATGCTGTGCAATTTATCATATAATTGTCTTCAGTATCTTTACTTTTTCCAGCAGAGGCTGTTAAATAGTGTTCATTGTGCTCCAGAAAATGTGAAACTGAAATTTGCAGCAATTCAATCGTCTCGTTTCATGCTTTTCCCCCCTCAAGCAAAAAAAGTTGCAAGCTCTTATATTCAAAGTCTTGTCACACAGATGAGTGTGCGATAGTTGGACTCGCACGGCTGTAGACACAACGTGACAGTGATGGGAGAAAAGCAAAGAGCGTGAGACAGAGAAAGAGCTGAGTGGAGAGCGGATGAGACAGTGTTCGGCTCAATGAGTCCAGCGCAAGACGCTCGGCTCATTACAGTACCTGTGTGTGTGTGTGTGTGTGCTGATCTACAGATGTGGAATATGGGGGTCATGGAATTGCAGAGGCTGCGGTTGCTAGGAGACTGTTGCCGGGAAGCCTTTGTCTGGATTGCTCTGATGTCTATAGAAGCGGCCGTAACAGTGAGGTCACACAAACCCACACACACACTCCCACACGCGCAGATGACGTGCTGCTATTTTTAGGAGCCACCTTGAATCTGTGTGTGTATTCATTTAAGTGCTGATGGGAATTAGTGAAATTAGTGAACGAGCGCTTTAGTCTTTGAATGCGTGCACAAGACTCAGCAGCCATTATTTATATGCTATTATAGTATTTTTTGAATAATGTAACTTTTATTTTTGTATTTTAGGCTTTGTTTTAATTTTAGTTTAGGTTTTAATGATTTTGCTATATATATGGGATCAGTAAGACTTGTAATGTTTTTAAAGAAGTCTCTTATGCTCATCAAGGCTGCATTTATTTGGTCAAAAATACAGAAAAAAACTGTAAAATTGCTAAATGTTATTACAATATAAAATAATGGGTTTTAGTTGAATATACATTACAATATAATTTATTCCTGTGATGCAAAGCTGAATTTTCATCAGCTGTTACTTCAGTCTTCAGTGTCACATGATCCTTCAGAAATCATTTTAATATGCTGATTTATTACTTTTATTATCAATGTTGGAAACAGTTATTTATTTGGAACCTGTAGTTCTTTTTTTCATAATTCTCAGATGAATAACAAGCTAAAAAGAACAGCATTCATTCAAAATATAAATCTTTTCTAACGATGTAAATCTATGCTATCACTTTTTATGAATTAAACACATCGTTGCTGAATAAAACTATTCATTTCTTTCAAAAAGAGAAAGAGTAAAAATGTACTGACCCTAAACTTTTGAACAGTAGTGTATATTGTTAGCAAACCTTTCTATTTTAAATAAATGCTGTTTAACATTTAACATTTTATTGATCAAAGAATCCTGAAAAAAAGTATCATAGGTTCTAAAAAAAATAATAAGCAGCACAACTAAATCAGTTAATTAGAACGATTTCTGAAGGATCATGTGACACTGGAGATTGGAGTAATGATGCTGAAAATGTAGTTTTGTATCACAGGAATAAATTGCATTTTAAAATATATTCACATAGAAAACAGTTATTTTAAATTGAAATAATATTTCATAATATTACAATTTTTTTTTTACAGTTTACATTTTTTTACATTTTTGATCAAATAAATGCACCCTTGATGAGTATAAGAAATGTCTTTAAAAACCATTAAAAAACTTACTGACTACTCACTAAATATTTTAATTTCAGTTTTAGTAATTTTAGTACTTCAGCTTTTTTCTGCTGTATTTTAATTAATAAAAACAATGTTTTTTTTTCTCAGTTTTTTATGCATCTTTGGTTTTTAATATTTCTATTTAGCTACAATTTATAATTATTTCAGTTTTAAATTTAATAATTTTAGTACTTCAACTTAGTTTTTCTTAGCTAATATTTATATTATAATTTTATTTCACCATACATTTTTTAAATATATTTCTATTTAGCGTTATTTTTTTTTATTGCAGTTTTAATTTAGTTTTTTTTTTTTCAAATCATTTTTCCAACATTTTTCAGTTTTCATTTTAATTTTAGTAAGTTAATTTTTAGTAATTTAACCTGCTTTTTTATATAGTTCTATTTTATCTTAATGTTTATTCCAGTCTGAGCTATTTCAGCTTAAACTTTTAGTTGCCAATTTACTATTGTCTGTATTATTAATATTATAATATTAATATTCTCTCTAATATTTAGAATATTTTATTTTATTTTAACCTGTTTTTGTTTTTGTTATTTAATTTTTTTTAGATAGTTCTATTTTAGCTTGAAATTATTAATTACAATTATTTCTGATTGTCTCTAAAATTAATATAGTAATATAAATATTGTCCCTAAGGTTTATAATAATTTTATTTTATGTTATTTTATTTTATTTCCAGATTTTGTGTCATTTATTTATTTGTTTATTTATTTAATTTCTATTTTTCTACATATTTATTCAGTTAGCTGCCAGTTAGCTGGTAACATTTCTAATTATTTAAATTAATAAATGTTTAGTTAATATTTATATATATATATATATAGAGAGAGAGAGAGAGAGAGAGAGAGAGAGATTTTTTTTTTTTTTTTTTAGTTAATCTTTATTTCAGTTACCAAAAATCAGTTTTTGATAGTTTTAGTTTTAGTTAACAGTAGCAACAAAATATTACAGAAAATATTCAAAATTATTTTGCAATATTTATACACTATTTTAGTAGTATAGTTTTTATTCACGTTGAATTAGCTTTTTTTATTTTCAGTCGATCATTTTAGTTCAAGTTCTAGCAATTTGATGTACTTTTCCCATTTTTATTAGTTTTTTTATATATTTATATTTCTTTTTTGTTTTATTTTTATTTCAGTTTTAGATTTACTAATTTTAGTACTTGAACATATTTACTTAATTCACATTCATTGCCAAGGCAGCATTTCTTAAGTTCTTAAGTGTAAGCTTTTCATCTAATGGATAAGTTCTTCAGTAGTTTTTCTTATAGCTAATACACTGTGTTTTATTTCAGCTTTATTTCAGCTATTGAAAGTCATTAAAAAATGACAATAAAACTGCCTGATGCATTGATTTGCACAACGCAATATACACACAATAATCATATTGTAGTCATTAGTCTTGAAAAATAGCACAATGCTTCTTGAAAAATAGCAATACAAGTGATTTCAATAGAGTTTGACGTTAACGATTAACGGTTAACAACCTGCAAATATTAAGTGATTATTTTTATATTTCTGAGTATTGAATGACTTTTAAGTGTGTTTATAATTGAAACTCTGAATGATTTTTCACAGAATTTGTTGCAGTGCATTATGGGATTGCCTTTCCAATGAATGCATGGGAAGCTGCATTAAATCTTGACTAAACTGCGGTTTAAAGGCAGCGTGACAGCGTTTCCTGCTGGGATCTGTGTGTCGAGAGCGTCTCGTTACACGGCGCGCTTACTTTCCGAAAAGACATGAAAGTTTCTTTGTGAGCGGAAGCCGCGGGACGTGTTTGGCGTTTGTGTGCGTGTGTCTACATAATCAGCTCGATTTAGCAAAGCTGAAAGCCCAGAGAGCCAGATTCACTTAAACAGCCGCTTATGAAATGAATTATTTTATGGAAATAAGAGACTCAATCAGAGCGCTGTTTCAGGCAGAGCACACACACTTCATGTTTCTCAAAACCACAGACACTTCCATCTTTTTCTAGATGCGTTTCAAGGTCAGATCACTCAAAATGTTGGATTTCTTTTCATATTTTGGTGGGTGTGTGTGTGTGTGTGCTTGAAATAATAAAGCAGGTGGTTTGTTTGAGATGTGTGCTTCATAAAGTGACATTTTACACAATTCAATATTTTCATTTAATACATTTCCACCTCGAGAATGAATGTGGAGATTTTAGTTTTAGTATTTCAACTTGTCATATTTCTATTTTCTATTTATTTTAATTTCAGTAGTTTTAGTACTTAAACATAAGTGTAGGTTTTTCATCTAATATTTATATTTTAATAAAATTTTACCTTTATTTATCCATGCGCTTTTTCATTTTTATTTGTTTAATATTTCTATTCAGCCGTAATTTATTGCACTTTTTTTTTAGTAATTTTAGTACATCAACTTGTTTATACTTTTGATTTTCCGTCTAATATTTATATATTAATTTTATTTTTCTATTCAATCAAAACAATGTGTTTTTTTTAGTTGAGATATATATATACTATTTTATTTTAGCTTTGTTTCAAATATTATTTTTTACATTAATTTTTATATAGCTTTCATTTATTTATAATTGTATAATTAATAATTTGGTAATTTCAGTACTGTATCTTATTTATATGTTTCGATTTTTTTCATCTAATATTTTTGTTTCATCTGTTTATTTTGTTTTATATTATTTTTATAGTTTTATTTCAATTAATAAAAAAGTTTTTTTCTCATTTTTGTCTTTTAATGTTTCTATTAAGCTTTGATTTATATTTATTTCAGTTTTCATTTAACAAAAATTGAGTAATTAAACATAAGTATAGGGTTTTCATCTAATTTTTTATTTTGTATTTAGCTTTAATTTATTTTTATTGCAGTTTTTTTGTAATTTTAGTACTTCAACTTGTTTATACTTGTGGAATTTCTGTCTAATATTTATATTTTAATTTTATTTCAAATCAGTCTAAAACAATGTGATTTTAAATTTTTATTTTTTATTATTATTACTTCAGCTTATGTTTAACAATTTTATTTCAGCTTTGTTTCAAATATTATTTTTTAAATTCATTTTTATATAGCTTTCATTTTTTATTTCATTTTTATAATTTTATATGTAATCATTTGGTAATTTCAGTACTGTAACTCAAATATTATTTTTTAAATTCATTTTTATATAGCTTTCATTTATGTTTCTTTATTATTTATTTTACTCATCGAAGAAAGAGTGTTTTAGTAAAAAACAACCGGACTCATGATGGATTTTATGCAATAATGTAATGCTCTTCAAATGATATAATGCACATGTCAAGGTCAGATCACTCAAAATCTTGAATTTCTTTTCATATTTTGGGGGGTGTGTGTGTGTGTGTGTGTGTGTGTGTTTGAAATAATGGAGCAGGTGGTTTGTTTGAAATGTGTGAATCCATGAGCAGGGGGATGGGTGTGAACGTCTCAATAGGCTGTGTGTGTGTGTGTGTGTGTGTGTGTCTGTGTCTGTGTGTCTGTGTATGTGTGTGTGTGTGTGTGTGTGTGTGTGTGTGTGTGTGTGTGTGTGTGTGAATGACAGAAGGTTCCAGGGAGTCTGTGGGGAATGATTTTACAATGCTTGGAATGTTTGGAATTCTGTATGTAGTGAACCATAAGAAATCAATATGTGTGTGTGTGTGTGTGTGTGTGTGTGTGTGTGTGTGTGTGTGCTTGTGTGTGCGCGCAGCACTGCAGACCTTGTGTTCTTGACCAATAAGACTGACCCAAAAACCCAAATAGCCCAAATTTCCAGACCTCTAAACTGAGTCACAGGGATTTTGGGCTAAATATTTCGCAAAATACGTCTCATTTAGTTCCAGCAAGTTGTGTATTTGTGTTATTTGTGATCATTAAAGTGGATCACAAATACATTTATGTGTACAGTTTGGCACAAATATCTAAAACATATTTATTTTGAACTTCAAAATAAATAACATTGACTTAAATATACCTAAAATTCAATATATATATATATATATATATATATATATATATATATTATTAATATTATAATTAATATTATATTTATTTATTTGTATTTATTATTTATATACAGGGTGGGTGAAAAGTAACTGGGCAATATTTAATGGCTATAGAACAGTATCAATAATTATAATAATGTATATAATTATATACACTCTTAAGAAAAATGGTTCTAAACAGTACCAGAAAAGGGTTTCAGCTTGTAACAATAGCAGAACCTTTTTTGGTGCTAAATAGAACCCTTTTTATAGGGTTCCATAAAGAACCATGCTTTGAAAATGCTATATAGGACGTTAACGGTGATATAAATAACCTTGTTAATGTTGGTTTATTTTCTTTCATATTAGCATATTAATATATTTATATAATTATTGATATTATTTGTGTATATTATCTATTCATATAGTTTTTTCACTCCTCTATCTGCCTGGTATTACAATAACTTGTAGTGTCTATTAGGGGTCAGTTACATCCAGTGAAATCTTCTACAATGCCTGAAAGTCTATCATTTTGTGTATTTTGGTGTGACTGAGTGGCAGTTTCTCTCTGCCGATGATGCAGTGACAGCATTTGTAATACACAATTGAGTTTAGGTTTACAATGCGTCTCCTTCTATTTGTTTTTGTAAAAACAAAAAAAATACCATTAATTAAATTTTTTTTTTTACTTAGTGGTGAAGAGGAGAGAGGTCTCCTTAACTAAACAGGGCTGGTTACACTTACATTTTCTCTTCAACTGAAAAGAGAAAAAAGACATGATTGGAAACCAAAAAAGTTAAAAAAAATATAGACATTTTAAGAAAGAAATCATTTCCCTGTTGAGAGTGTGTTGGCAGTCTCTAGTTGGATAGCTGAACTCCTGAGCCACCTTTTTTATAGTGTAGCCTCTGTTAGTAATAAACAAATAAGTAATAATTGAAAAGAATTAACAGTATTGATTTTGAATTCATTGTCTCTGTTACTTACTTAGCGGAGAACAGGAGTATCCTCAGCTTAGTAGAGAAAAAAAAGAGAAAAGTATATGTTTGTTTGGAAACCAAATACAATTTTAAAGTTAAATTTGTATTTAAAATTAAGAACGAAATCATTTACCTGTTGAAAGTGTGTTGACAGTCTGTAGTTGGATCACTGAGCTCCAGAAACTCAGTAATGAAATGCGTTGACAGTTACAGATTTGAAAAACAAAAGGGCGGGAATAAAGAACCCTAAACTCTGACACAAAGCACATTTTCAGCATGAAAAGGGTTCTTCAGAATGTGATGGTTCTAAATAGAACTGTTTACTACATGTAAAGAACCATTTGTTTAGAGTGTACACTCATGTTAATATATTAATATGCTAATAAGAATGAAAATAAACTAACATTAACGAGGTTATTTACATCACCATTAATGTCCTATACAGCATTTTCAAAGCATGGTTCTTCATGGAACCCTATAAAAAGGGTTCTATTTAGCACCAAAAAAGGTTCTGCTATTGTTACAAGCTGAAGAACCCTTTTCTGGTACTGTTTAGAACCATTTTTCTTATGAGTGTACTATTAATAAATAATAATAAAATACTGTTTTAGTAAATTTGTGTTAGAATAGAAATATTACCAATTTTTAATGCCTAGTTACTTTTCACCCACCCTGTATGTTTTATAAAAGTGTATTTCTATGCTATAGATAGATAGATAGATAGATAGATTTCAGATGTAAATGTTTTAAACATCAGTGTGTAACTTGTGCCTCAGACTTGAATGATTTGTCAAATGATGTAAGTGCTGCTCAGCAGCGTAATTACACCATCATTTGAATATTTATTAATTCATGTCAGACTGACAGTAATTATCACATCATCATTCCCTGATAACCTGCTTTTTCTGTGTTCAGTGAACATGCTGTAGATGTGCGGTCTAGACATCCGAAACAGCTGTACAGCTAATGAATCTATGCAAAATGTCACGTATGCCAGAAATGGCTTGTGGCCTTTAAAGTTAATTCTCGAAGCGCTGTGAGAAACAAACGAGCAGACAGAAATCTGAGAGAATTCAGGAGCCGACCAGCCATTTGTACCTATATACAATCAGACAGCAGCTGTGTGCATGTATTTCAAATGCTAAGCAACATGAACACTGGAAATATGATCGAAATGCTTATTTGGACAGTTGTATTTTTCGGACAGATGCTCAAAGCAGGAGCCCCTTGATAAGAGCTATTTCCAGGCCTCAAATGGCACATTTGCTGTCAGACAATGCAAACATTTGTCTCGGGTCCAACACATGAGCGTTTAGCTCTCTGTTATTTGCTGTGTGGACGTTTTGCCATATGCCCTTGTGTCCAGCAGTGATATGAAGTTATGCTACGCCTGCACAATTAATTGTAATAAAACAGAAATCCCAATATGGCTTAATGCAATGATCAATCACAAAGGCTGTGATTTAATTGAATTAATGCATGCAATGTATGTTTCAGAGTGAAGCACGTCGTTGTGTTCATTTACTCATGATCAGTGTTTTCAGCGTCTCGTTTGCTGCACAAAATGCATGTGAAGAAATAAAAAAATTAAGCCATAAATATAAATTATTTTACAGTTGTATTATTAGGCCTATTATTTTATTTTACATATATAGTTTTTTATTTTTTATATATTTATTTAGGAATAATAATACACATTATTTTTTCTTAAATACTCAAGTTTTCTTATTTTTGCAGTGAAATATTAAGAGTACTACTTTTTTTTTTTTTTTTTTAGTATTTGTATATTTTTATTTAGTAATAATAGTAATTATTATTATTATTATTATTATTATGAAATACTCAATTCTTCTTTATTTAGTCATATTTTATAAGTAATAATAATAATATCATTAATAATATTAAATACTCTTTTTTTTTATTTAGTCATTTTTATATTTTTATTAAGTCATAATAATAATAACAATTATTAATATGATTATTGTTTTTATTATTATTAATACTATTAATTAATACTATTACTATTTTTATTCACAGCCATAATGATATATAATCACAATATTTTGTCCAAAGGATACAAAACGCAAAAAAGAAAAAATAAATAAATAAATAAAAAATATTATTGTTATTATGATAAAATGCAATTATTGTTTTTTTTAGGCCTATTATTATTATATTTTCTTAAATACTCTTTACAGTATTTTTTTATATCTTTATTTAGTGATAATAATTCATATTATTTTTCTTAAATACTCAATTTTTTATTTTACAGTGAAATATTAAGACTACTACTTTGTGTTGTGTTTTTAGTAATTTTATATTTTTATTTATTAATAATAGTAATTATTATAATAATTATTATTATTATTATTAAATACTCAGAATAAATTTTTATTTATCAGAAAAATTGCAATAAACTTTTTTCTCCAAATCATTCATTTCGTGCAATTTTTATATTTTTTTGTTTAGTATTAATAATAGTAATTATTTTTTTCTTGAATACTCATTTATTTTTATTTTTGTATACATTTTCATTAAGTAATAATAATAATTATATCATTATTATAATTATCTTTTTCCTTAAATACTCTATTTTTTATTTTCTTTTGTTTTTATTTAGTCATTTTTATTAAATCATAATAATCATAATAATAATAATAATAATAATTATTATTATTATTATTATTACTAATTCCTAAAATTATTTCCTTTTTTCATAGCCATAATGATATCTAATCACTTTGAGACTTTCTATTGTAGCCAAATTATACAAAACGCAAAAAAACAATAATTTGTACTAGAAAAATTCCAGCCCTATTTTTTTTTTAAGAAGGAAATTGATTTACTGAGGTTTACATTATTGCAAATTACTATCTGACATTTTATCATTGTCTTAAACTGATGTCATTGTTTAACCAAATTTCATTAGTTGAGTTTGCCAAGTCAGCCTCTTATGCTCACACTTTGTGTTAATGTTTTGAACAAAATGAGGAAGCCTTCATAATCACACATCTGATGTAATGTTGTTATTTGCTCCTCTAAAACTGCTTTACATTTTGGATAATTGGATAATGCTGCTGTCTACTGGATATTATTAACTATTTAGCCATTTTTAGCACACTTTCAGGACCATTTGATGTTGCTGTTGACACAGCATTCAATTCATCCACAGCTGAACAGAGAATAAAAGCTGATTCTCTCATGACTTTGCTTTTACACTCCTAAATAGTGTGTCCACTGAGATTTGAAGCGCAGCCCGACGGACGCCGACTTGCTAGATTACTGTAACATAACTTTCTGGAAATGTATGTATTAATTATTTCTCGCTGCATCTGCTCCTGTGGGATTACTGATTCACTTTCAAGTAATCCCACACACACACACACACACTCTCTCTCTCTCTCTCTCTCTCTCTCTCTCTCTCTCTCTCTCTCTCTCTCAGTGGCTGTCTGACGCTCCTGCAGCTCTTAGAAATGGCAAACATGAGAGACAGCAGAGATTCTCTCAGTCCTCAGAGAGGCTCATTTTGTCATCTATTCTGATGTCACATGTTATTCCTGCAGATACTCTTACCTCTGACACACAGCGATGCTTTATTCTTTATGCAAGTATTGTACTTCATTTGCATGGTTTTATTGTAGTTTTTGGTTGCAGTGTGTTTTTTAATAGCTGATACTGATACTGATACTGATTTGTAGCAATAGCCAAAAATACATTGTATGGGTCAAAATTATCGTTTTTTCTTTTACGCCAAAAATCATTAGGATATTAAGTAAAGATCATGTTCCATGAAGATGTTTTGTACATTTTCTACTGTAAATATATCAAAACTTCATTTTTGATTGGTAATATGCATTGCAAAGATCTTCATTTTAGTTCAGTTCATCTTTAATTATTTCCCGAAGGCGATTTGGTTGCAGCACACAAGCATTTTACATTGGACAACAAAATTCAACAATACAAAAGACATACTCAGTTTCCTAAAAAGTTCTTGCCTGAAATTTAAAAACTTTATTTCATTATATGTACATATAACTTGGACAGCTTTAGAGGTGATTTTCTCAATATTTTGACCCTCAGATTCCAGATTTTTTAAATAGCTGTATCTCAGCCAAATGTTGTCCTATTCTAACAAATATAAATTATATCAATAAAAAGCTTATTTTTCAGCTTCGACTACAAACCTTTATGACTGGTTTTGTGGTCCAGGGTCACACACACACACACACACACACACACAGTAGTATTTTATTTATTCATTTATGTATACATTTACCAATATTTTTTGTTTTACATATATTTTATAAAAGTGTATTTGTTTACACTATATGTGATAAACAGTCATCATATTTAATTTTGTATATTTGTAATTATTTATGTATATATTATTTCTATTAAATTTATTATATTCACTTACATTTTATTACAAATAGTGCACAGTCTGAAAAAATTATATTTGTTTAAAATGGTCTCAAATTGACTCTTATTTTCAAGTTTAGATAAAAATATGTTTCAGATGTTTGTACCTCACTCTATGTGTATATGTATTTGTTATCCACTTAAATGATCACAAATGACATGTACACAATTTGCTGAAACAAAATGAGACTTATTTTGCACAACATTTTGGTTAAAATTCATACAAGATACAGTATAAAGACAGAAAATTGCAAAATCCCATGACACAAGGAGAAAATAAAAATGTAATTTAATTAACTTTTAATTTCGTTGTAATTCTTTGCAATTAATTATTTGTGAAATTTACTTTACTGTGAAGTTGTAAGTCCCACATAATATGTGACCCTTGACCACAAAGCCAGTCTTAAGTAGCACATGTATATTTGTGGCAATAGCCAAAAATACATTGTATGGGTCAAAATGATTGATTTTTCTTTTATGCCAAAAATCATTAGGATATTAAGTAAAGATCATGTTCCATGAAGATATTTTGTAAAGTTTCTTCAGTTAATTCTGACTAAATATATATTTATGCATATAATATTATCTACTTGGTACAGTCAACTTCCCTTTAATGTAAAAAAGCTCATTTAGTCTGACTTATAAGTCACTTTGCTTTGAGTCCTAATGATCCGGTTGTGTTTTTAATGATCGACTGCTTGTATTTCCATATAGACTCTTAAAAATAAAGGTTCTTTATTGGCATCAATGGTTCTATGAAGAACCTTGAACATCCATGGAACCTTTCAAATTCAGAAAAGGTTCTTTATAGCCAAAAAAGATTAGATTTCTTTGAAATGTTTTTCTAAATGGTTCTTTTAGGAACTGTTCATTGAAAAGTTCTTTGGGAAGCCAAAAATGGTTCTTCAATGGCATCACTGCAAAAACACCCCTTTGAAACCTTTATTTTTATGAGTGTATCTCATGAATATTGGCAGTATATTAACCATCTACCATTCTTCTTATATCGGATATTACTGGCAGCTGTTGAAAAGCTCATAACACTCGACCTCTGAATGTGTGTTTGTGTTGTGAGCGCAGTATAATTCAAATTAAGTGTGTTCATACACAGATCAGGAATCTGTCAGATTTCTCCAGGTTTCTCAGCGTGTGTGAAGGGCAGGATGAATGTAGAGCTGCTGCTGCATGTATCTTATGAATCTGAGAGACCCAGATGAGCGGATGGAGGAATCAGAGAGGAGGAGGGAGTTTATTAGGATGAATGATGATCAGTGGCTCGAGGTGTCAGATTATGTCTTTGGAAGAGCTGACAGAGAGACCGTTTACCCACAGTAACTAAGATTACTCAGATTGACCCTGAAATGTGTTTTTAAATGTATATTTTTGGAAATATAAAGTTTTAAACATGCACAAAATTATAATATAATAATAATTATCATAAATTAAAAGTTATACAGCTATAAATTAATCCAAATATACTTGTCTGTATAAAATAAAATAAAAAAATATAATATTAAAATATATAAATATATATATAAATATATTATTATTATTATTATGATTATTGTTAATTTTTATTTTATTTTATTTTTTTGCCAGAAATGAAAGTTTATTAATAAGCACAAACTACACTGTAACTACAGTTTAAGTATTTTTAAATTAAGTTTTGAATAAAATTAAAATATATTTTACAGGAAAATACTATACTAATACGGTCTTTCTACTTTAAAATTTCACTTTTAATTTAAAGTGTTACTTGCAGTGTTATTTTAGTATCATTTAGATACTATTAAGTGTTTGGTTAATATTTCCAATCAGTTTTAATGTTTATATTTTCTGTTTTCATTTTAATTTTAGTTAAAGTTTTAGTAGTTTTGTGTAGTTTTTGTTTTTTATATTTCTCTAGCCTATATAGTTCTATGAATTTTCAGTTTAAGTACATAAACTAAATTACAATGAGAAATGTAGCTGAAATACAGTGTTATTTTTTATATTATTTTAGTTTACGTTTATTTAGTTTCAAGTACTTTTTTATTTCAAATAATAAAATCTCTAATAAAAAGGGAACGAGAGAAAGAGAGAATTGATTTGATATTATATATTCATATATTATGTTTTGTTTTGTTTTTTTAGGTATTTGTCCTCCTGAATATGTGAATAACATTTTCAGAATGTTTAGCACCTTTTGAGTTTTATTTATTTCCATTCATTTTTTGAAACGTTTTCTGCAATGTCCAGCACTTTTTGACTGAAGTTCAGCTCTCTTCGAGTTTGCTCTGACCTCACTGGACTCTCTTTGATCTCAATCTATAAATAGATTTTCCTTCACATTAGATTTCGGCACGAGTTTGGGACAGCGATTGCTCCATTAATTCTGTTTGAAATGAGATGTCAGTGTCCGTTCTGCTAATTGACTTTTACGACGGCCGCTCTGATGGACTCATCAGTCTCTTCCTCTGATCTCTGGCTTTACACCTCCATTAACACAAACCAAAAACTCTCCAGATGGCTTCAACGCTAAGACTAGCCGCTAAGGCTTTATTAACTGGTTGCAAGGCAGTTGTGAAATGTCATTCGTGTCTGTAGCACAAGCATTTACTTACTTAGTATGAATGGCCGGTCAGTTCAGATCCATACGCGTGAGAATAAGCTGTAGCGCTGCCTGAGCGAACACCATTAATAACAGTGTGCCATCTTTAAAATGAGGTTTGCGGCCAAGGTGAGGCGTGTTAGTGAAGAGCATGGAGAATTATGGGTCTAATAGCAGCCGTCGCACTTCGGTGAGGATCGTCTCTCTCTCTCTCTCTCTCTCTCTCTCTCTCTCTCTCTGCTTCCTATCGTCATCTTCATTGTTTGCTTTTCTCTGAATCCTGGCTGTTCTTTCTCTCGTTGTCTTTAAAGAGGCCGTTGAGAGCAACAGTCGGGTTGCAGAGGTAAAATCCCATTCATTGTCTCCACAGAGAAATTTATTTTCACAGATGCCGTATAAACCTCTCAAGGTTCACCATGAGCTCCGAGGCTCTTAAGTCATGATTTATGATTCGCAAGTCAGTGCGATTTGCCCTCTTTTAAAGGGATAGTTAACCTAAAAAATCTATTTTCTTTTATTTTACTTACCCTCAGTCCATACAAGATGACTTTTGTTCTTCAGTAGAACAGTAAAACAGATTTTTAGCGGAAAATGTGGTCGTTGGTGGTCAAGCTCTTTTTTTTTCTTTTGAGAATTAAAAAAAGCACATCAAGGAATATAAAATTAATACAATAGATTGAGGTCTTATGAAGCAAAACGATCACTTTGTGCAAGAAACTAAACATTATGTACAGCATTATTACCTGTAATCCAAAGCCTCAGACAAACAGGGAAATACGGTTCTTTTCCAATCCCATTTAGTTTGATTCCGAACTGACTCTTTCAATTCACTAGTTCGTTTACATAATCATGCAATTCGGATTCCCCAGTTCAGTAACTGTTGGAGGAACTGAAGCGCAGAATCAGTTCATTCATCATAGAATCAGATAAGCTGCTATTTTGACTCAATTTATATTGGAGTGACTGTCAGACATCTGAAAGTGAGTTGTGATTGAGTAACTTGTGCCGCTCAAGCCGTTTCAGACAATTCCGTTTGATTTGGTGAATTGGTTCAACTAGTTCACTAAAAAGAATCAGTTTAAAAGAATGGTTCATTTATGAATGTTGTAAATGTTCGGTTTCTTGCACAAACCGATAATTTTTGCTTTGTAAGACCTCAGTAAATCGTCAGGAGTCACAAGTATTAATTTTGCGTTGTCTGTATATGCTTTTTTCACTCTCAAAGTGGTCACCAAGGACCACGGTTTCAGCTAACATCTTTACTATTTTTCTACTGAAGAAACAAACTCATCTGTATCTCTGAGTAGAGCTGCACGATTCTGGATAAATTGAGAACCACGATTTTTTTTGGTTCAAGTAGAGATATATATAAAATAACATGTAATTTACAAGAGGCTGTGACAAAATATAAATTGCCTTATCCTATTCAAAAATGTTTCATTAATTTGAATGAATTATTTAAAAAAAAAAGTTTGAATGAATGATTCAGTGACTCATAAATTATACTTAACTTGTTCCATTACTGAATGAATTAGCATTCTTGAATGAGTCTAATTCAATGACAAATATTTTTTTAGTAACAGTCGCCACCTAGCGGCAAAACAATGTAATCATCATTGTAATCAACAAATGTTATTTAAAGCGCCAATCTGAATCCAAATTTTATTTGCTCAATTTGATCACTACCATAGACATCAATGTTTATATCTGAACTATAAACGTTTATCCCAGTACTTGTGTGATAATATGAATAATGTAAGACAGAAATAACACTGTGTGACTAAAAAAACTGTTTGTGAAGCTGTTTTTTACCTAAACATGATAACTATGCTCTAAATATGTTAAATAACAAAAATGCTTTATGTATTTAATCCCATTTTATTAACCAATATTTTTGCTGCTGAATTTTGATAATCCAGTTCAACCATACTAATAAGCAAAAATAACTTTAGATACACCTATTTGTGCTTCATTGTTGTTTTTTATTGCTGAAGAGTGTTAAACCACCTTCTCTTACATTCTACTGTAGAGACGTGATTTTTTTCTGAAGCTTATTCATTGCACTTTTGGTGTGAAAAGGCTTTTACATTTGCTAAAAATAGAGCTTTATATTAAAAACAAGCAAGCCCTGCCCGGATTTAAAAAGTAACGCAAAAGTAATGTAACACAAAATCCATAAAAAAATCCATAAAAATGTAACACATTACTTTTCATAAAAAGTAACTAAGTAGCGTAATTAGTTACTTTTTTAGGGAGTAATGCAATATTGTAATGCATCACTTTTAAAAGTA
Organism: Cirrhinus molitorella; assembly: GCA_033026305.1. Lineage (NCBI taxonomy): Eukaryota > Metazoa > Chordata > Actinopteri > Cypriniformes > Cyprinidae > Cirrhinus > Cirrhinus molitorella. The sequence continues at coordinate 18,905,855 of CM065133.1, read as the reverse complement.
ACTTTCCCCAACACTGGGCATGACTTTGTCAAAGGTTTAAGAGACACAGCTGAATCATTGTCATTTAGAAATAAGATTGCGTGCGCTTGAATCGAGATAAACTCTATCTGTGAGCAAATTTAAAAACTATCCCTTTAACTCTTTCTCTATCTGTGTGTTATCAGCTGAACTCTCGATGTCATTCATCACATTAAATCCCTGTGCTCTCGTTTATCTGTAGAGATGAAGGACAGATGAAGATCTCCATATATAGACTCAGTGAGAGAGGTAAAGGGCAGGTCGTAGACAGAAGAATGGATAGAAACGAGCTGGAGAAGTTAATAGACTGACAAGAGGATTGTAGTGATGGTCACAACGTGATCTTTGACCCTCTGCATTTGAGTCATTTTTGAGGATTTCTGTGCAATTTGAATGAAATCGTGTGTCTCATTTGAATAATCTCTGTCACATGCATTTTCTGTCTCTGTGATAGTAGGTGTTGCGTTTTATTCACCAGCTGTGTGATTTCACCTGGTCGGCAGCGAATGCTTTGAGCGACAGCTTTAAATCCGGCCGCATAATTAGTGGCACCTTGTAAAGGGCGTCTTTGTAAAATGCGGTCAGTAATTGCTGCAGATGGTGGCTGTTAACAGCACTGCAGCAGAAAGCCTGTCAATCAATAGCAGTGCATCTGCTCGACTCCACCCGTACCTTCACTCATCAAACCAATGTTCATCAAAACATTACCATTCAATAAACACCGTTCATCAGGCTACACTGTGAAAATGATCTTCTTACTTAGTGTTTGTGTCCTGTTTTCCAGTACAACTATCTAACAATTAAGAGAAGCAGAAAGACTTCAGATATGAAGTCTTGTTTTCTGAAAAAAACGTATGAAAATGAACTAAGTTTATACTACTTAAAACTAGGGCTGCAAAACGATTAGTTGCGAATAATCGATTCAAAATGAGTTTATTTTTACATAATACATATCCATGTATATAATAAGGAAAAATATGTTGGATTTATATATCTTCTTATTTAGTATTTGTGTTCTGTTTTCCCCTACAAATATCTAACAATCAAGTGAAACTAAAAAGACGCAAGATATTAAGTCTTGAATTCAAGATATGAAGTTTATACTTAAAACTAAGGCTGCAAAATGATTAGTTATGAATAATCAATTCAAAATGAGTTTATTTTTACATACTACATGTGTGTGCACTGTGGATATTTATTATGTATATATAAATACACACATACATGTATATAATAAAGAAAAATATGTTAGATTTATATGTAAAATATTTATATACAAGTGTTTAAATGCAAATGCATACAATACATACCATTTTTTATGTATACATATACAGTATGTGTGTGTGTGTGTGTGTGTGTGTGTGTGTATTTATATATACATAATAAATATACACAGTACACACACAAATAATATGTAAACATAAACTTTTGAAATTATTAATCACGACTAATTGTTTTGCAGCCCTACTTAAAACTAGAACAAATATCACAAATAATAATTTTAATTAAAAAGGAAAAGGTTTTTCTTTCCTTTATTGAAAAATAATTGTTATTGTTTTGTGTGACTTTTGTGAAAGACTTGCATTTCCACTATTAAAATATTAGTATAGTTTTATTATTATTTAGAAATTATTCTTATAACTTCCACTTTCATTTTAAGTTTTAGTAATTTTGTGTTCTTGTTTTTTTTGTATAGAGAGAGAGAGAGAGAGAGAAAGAAATTTAAATATATAAAATATACATGAAATGAATAGGTATGAAACCATATGTATAGTTTTTACTCATTTTTAGTTTAGTACAAAGTTAAACAAGTTAAACAAGAAATGTTAAGTGAAATATATATCTTTTTTAAATATATTTTTCATTTCACTTAGCATTTACTTTATTTCTACTTTAGTTTTAGTTAACTATAATAACTTTGTTTTGGTTATTTGATACCGTCAATTATAAAATATAAATAAATAAAATGCAAAATAGCAATATTTATTCTACTACAGATGTTTGGGGTATGTAATATTTTTAAAGATTTTTATGTTTTTGAAAGAAGTCTCGTCCAAGGCTGCATTTATTTGATCAAAAATACATAAATTCTGATATATTATTAGAATTTAAAATAGCTGTTTTCTATGTGAATATCTGTTAAAATGTAATTTATTTTTGTGATCAACTTGAATTTTCAGCATAATTACTCCAGTCTTTAGTCACATCTCTCAGAAATCATTCTAATATGCTGATTTGCTGCTCAAAAAACATTTCTGATTATTATTAGTGTTCAAAACATTTGTTTTGGTTCATATTTTTGTGAAAACATTTTCAGGATTCTTTGATGAATGGAATGTTCAGAAGAGCAGCATTTAATGCATTCTTGCTGAATTGAAGTATTAACTTCTTTCAAAAACTAGGATGATAACAAGTCGCCATTCACTGAACTAATGGTTTCAAATGCTTTTTTTAATAGCAGGTGCTATACAGGCAGTATTGCATCATAACTGTGATCTCCATAAAATTGAGTCTGGAGCACTTCTCTTATGAATACACCTCCTGAATAACACGTTTATGAAGATCCATTAGCTGAACGTATTGAAATCGTGAGGAGTGCAATCCGATCATATGCTTCAGCACATTCAGATGGAAGATCCAGACAGATGAAATTACCCAGCGTCCCCTCTGACCAGCTTCCCAAAAATGCTTTCAGCAGGATTTAGGCGATCAGGTTATCCTGGATTAGAGCAGATTAGATTTGATTATGGGATCAGAAGAAATTTACTATGGGATTAACAGAGCTGATTAACACACACACACACACACACACACACACACACTCACAGTGTGCATGTACAATGACAATCACATCTGAACACAGATAAACACACAGCCTTTAGCGGCAAAATGTCTTTGTTTCAGTTTTTGAACATGTAGATCCTTTTGCGCTATTTAGAATGAGCAGTTTTTGCCAAATTCTGAGAGTTTGTGCTTCAGATGTGGATGTTTTCTCAAATCATGTGTCTTGTTCAACAAGAGCGCTAACATTTTTTTTTTTAGGAAACATCAAAATCTTCTGAGCTTTTATATTTAGGCTTCATAAGATTTTTATTCAGGCTTATAAATTATGAAAAATGTAAACAAATGCAAAGCGATCTTATGAAACTAGCATCTGTCTGCCTGTTGGGGTTTTGCTGCTTATGCTGTATATCTCGCGCACACACACACACACACACACACACACGGTGTAATACATGACTCATATGAGAAGTGAAGATGACTCTATATTTGACTGTAATCCTCTCTCTGACATCGACTTTCTCTTTATATATATAGGTGCATTTTTTAAATCACTTTTATTGATTTATCAATGTATTTATTTATTTATTTTACAGCATTTTGGAGAGTGTGTATATATATATTTGGTTTGTTTATATATTTATATATGAAATGCTAATTCTATTTTTTTACAGAATTTCACAATTTTGTAGAGAAAAATGTTTACTTTTCAATAGATTCTCTCTCAGTACTGTAATACATTATTTAAGTCTTTTTTTCACAATTTTCAGTGGCAAAAAGAATAGTTCCATTTTCATAAAAATTCTCATTATTGTAATATTTTAATATTTATTGAACATAATTCTAAGTGATTTAAATACATTTATATATATATTTAAAAATATAAAATAACTCAGACCAAACACTAATGGCTTGTACACATGGGTACATTCATTTTAGATACTTCCAAAACTGAAGCAACAGAGATGGAAATGCAATTTTTAATAATGCTTCCATCTTTGTCCATATAGTGTATGTACAAGTCATTGGTGTTTGGTGATGAGTTTTTTGCTCAAGGTCTGCATTTAAAGTCACACCAGAGGTGTTCATCTGGGATTAGAACTTGGCTTTATGCAGACCAATCAAGTTCTTCCACACTGAGTCAAACATTTCTTTATGAACCTTGCCTTATGCATTGTCATGTTGGAATAAAAAAGGATCATTATTATTATTTGCTTACACATTAAGATTAGTACTCATGGAAATTACTAAAGTAATCAAACCTGTTCATTAGAAGGGGGAGTCCCAATACTTTTGGCAATATAATGTATATTATAATATATTTCCCCACTTTGAATTTGTGCTGAAATATGACCTGGGCATGTTCTCGACAGGTTTCGTGTGATCCATTAATTAATTACTGAGCATAAAGCAAGTTTCTGTATATTTGTGTGTGCTTAGGTTGGAATGGGTGGAAATCATCGAGCCACGCACACGGGAGCGCATGTACGCCAACCTGCTGACAGGCGAGTGCGTTTGGGACGCCCCGGCGGGCGTGCAAATCAAGCGCAGCGGACAGGACCAGTGGTGGGAGCTTTTCGACTCCAAAACATCCCGATTCTACTACTACAACGCTTCTACCCAGCGCACCGTCTGGCACCGGCCGCACAGCTGCGACATCATCCCCCTCGCCAAACTACAGACCCTCAAGCAGAACACCAACACAGCTCCACCCACCACCACCACGACCAGTGCCTCCGCCGACAGCAGCCCCGCCCGCAGCGCCGTCAGCACCACATCGTCACAGGAGCAGGAGGAGAAAACCTCCACCGCCGAGGAGGGAGAGAGGTGAGCGCATCTGTAATCTTAAAGGAATACACCAATGAATCCTATGCAGTGAATGGGTGCCATCAGAATGAGAGTCCAAACAGCTGATACAAACACCACAATAATCCACAAGTAATCCACACCACTCCAGTCCATCAGTAAACATCTTGAAAAGACAAAAGATGTATTTGTTAGAAACAAACCCATCCTTAAAGGAGAAGTTCACTTCCAAAACAAAAATGCACAGATAATCTAAGATGTTCATGTCTTTCTTTGTTCAGTCGTAAAGAAATTATGTTTTTTGATAAAAACATTCCAGGATTTTTCTCCATATAATGGACTTCTATGAAGTTTGAACTTCCAAAATGCAATTTAAATGCAGCTTTAAAGGTCCCTAAACAATCTCAGCAGAGGAAGAAGGGTCTTATCTAGCAATAACTTTTTAAATCTTTTTAACCTTAAATGCTCGTCTTGTCGAGCGTCTTGTACTCTGTGTATTCCAGTTCAGGGCAGTGAATGAAAAGCTCTCGTCTCATTTTCTCCTCCAACTTCAAAATCATCCTACATCACTGCAGAAGTACTGACCCAGTGTTTACAAAGTGAACGTGCAAGATGATCAAACGCCCTTTACAAAAAAAAGGGTAAAACAGCTAGGTAGGGTGATTTTTAAAGTTGGAGGAGAAAATAAGACAGGAATTTTTTGACATACCTTAACTGTATTAAACCGGAATACACAGAGTACACACAGAGCTAGACAAGACAAGCATTTGAGGTTAAAAAGTATATAAATTGTCTATTTTTTTAGAGCCCTTTGAAGCTACATTTAAACTGCATTTAGGAAGTTCAAACTCATAGGCACGATATATGGAGAGAAATCCTGAAATCCCTCAAAAAACATAATTTCTTTACCACTGAAGAAAAAAAGACATGAACATCTTGGATGACAAGGGGGTGAGTATCTTTAAATTTTTGCTCTGGAAGTGAAATTATTCTTTAAGACATTTTAAAATAAAATACCCATAAAAGTCCATAATCCATAAAAACTCCAGTAAAAAAAAAAAGTGGTCTGGTCTGAATCAGGAGAGAAATCTGCACAGATCAAGCACCAAGCACAAGCTAAAACGGCTCTAAACAAATATGTGGCTGGATTTTGATGTGAGAGACAACAGGAGATTGACTTTTTCACTGGGAAAACATTATTATGGAATATTGACTCTTATTTTAGCTGGAAACAACAGTATGCAATACAAAAAGCCTTAATGGTGGGTTTGTTTCTTACAAACATGCAGCTTCTGGCTTCTCAAGATGTTAACTGATGAACTGGAGTGTGTGGATTATTTGTAGATTATTGTGATTTTTTTTTTTTTTAATCAGCTGTTTGGATTCTGATGGCACCCATCATATACCCACATATGTGACCCTGCACCACAAAACCAGTCATAAGTAGCACGGCTATATTTGTAGCAATAGCCAAAAGTACACTGTATGAATCAAAATTATAAATTTTTCTTTTATGCCAAAAATCATTATGATATTAAGTAAAGATTATGTTGCATGCAGATATTTCGTACATTTCTTACCATAAAAAAATATCAAAACAAATTTTTGATTAGTAATATGCATTGCCAAGAACTTTATTTGGACAACTTTTAAGGCGATTTTCTCAATATTTAGATTTTTTGCACCCTCAGATTCCAGGTTTTCAAATAGTTGTATCTTAGCCAAATATTGTCCAGGAAAGCTATTTATTCAGCTTTCATACATTCAATTAAAAAAAACTGACCCTTATGAGTGGTTTTGTGATCCAGGGTCACATATAGTCTAACCAAAATTACAATAATAACCAGGGGGAAAAACTTGCATAATGTTGGACTTTTAATGATAAACAAGCCCAAAATACACCAGGACTCTGAAATGTATGTACTTTACTATTGTCATAATTTATCAGCACTGGATCATAAACAATCTGTTGATAAAAATGTGAGGTATTCATTCATTCTAAACAATTCAAAATTATTTTTTGACGTATAATAATCAAGTTGGGATGTATCACAATTTCTGTTTTTCCATCCGTAAATATAAGACCTCCTTCAAATGATAATTGTGAACCTGGACCACAAAACCAGTCATAAGTGTCAAATTTTTAGATTTTTTAATTGAGAATTATACATCAAGCTGAATAAATAAGCTTTGCGCTGATGTATGGTTTGTTAGGATATGACAATATTTGAAAATCTGGAATCTGAGGGTGCAAAGAAAAAATAATTTTTTATATATTTAGGGTAGGTAATTTGCGAAATATCTTCATGGAACATTATCTTTACTTAATATCCTAATGATTTTTAGCATAAAAGAAAAATGTGTCATTTTGACCAATACAATATATTTTTGGCTATTTGGCTACCAATATACCCGTGCTACTTATGACTGGTTTTGTGGTTCAGGGTTACAATTAGACATTTGTTTTTTTTTATTCACAGACATGCTCCAAAATACATTTTACACTTTGCACACATCTATTTTTTGTTGCAAGCGCTTGTGAAACGCTCACACCGCCGTGCCCTGGAGGAACTGACACAGAAAACATCCCAGAATCCCTTTTGATTTCACTCTGAGACCCAGACGACACTGGTGGAAGTCAGATTTGATTTTGTTTGACCGTCTGAGCGAGCTTCCTCATCCCAGGCCAACAGTGCATCCCTTACAGCCAGTCTTCAGGCGCTCTTAAAGACGGACAGCTCTTGTTTTTATTTGTTTCATTAGATCATCGCTGTAAGTGCTTTTGAAAGCTCGACTGGACCAGAAATAAATAGCTTCCTGTCGAGACTTTGATATATGTACACACTACATGCTATTTTTTTAGTATTTAGTATCTATTCAGAGTACAGTATGTTGATTTTTTTTTTTTGAATGCATGGAGTAGAGCATAACAGGCAATGCAAAAAAAATTTTTTTACTCAGTATTTTTTGTCTTTTTCAGTACAAATATCCTAAATTAAGGTCATTTATTTGAAAAGCAAAATGACAGATTTTCTGGAGAAAAAAAAGTAGCAAAATTAAATGGGTCTTTGCTTAAAAGAAGAAAAAATATGTCATTTGGGTTGGAAAAATAACGTAGCTTTATTCTGATTTTTTTTTTTTCTTGTCTCATTGACAAGTATTTTTTCTTGTTTCAAGCAAAAACTCACTTAATTACAACTTACAACTTAATTTTATACATTTTTTCAGAAAATAAGGTTAATAAGGACATAATATCTTAAGTTTTAAGTCTATGTCTTGATTTAGGAATGTTTATAAACTGCCGTTCAAAAGTTTGGGATCAGTAAGATTTGTAACGTTTTTTAAAGAAGTCTTTTCTGCTCATCAAGGCTGCATTTACTTGATCAAAAAACATAGAAAAATCATTAATATTGGGAAATATTGTTGCAATTTAAAATGGTGGTTTTGTATTTTAATGTACTTTACAATATAATTTATTCCTGTGATGCAAAGCTGAATTTTCAGTCTTCAGTGTCACATGATACTTCAGAAGTCATTATAGTATGTTGATTTATTATCAGTGTTGAAAACAGCTGTGCTGCTTATAATATATATATATATATATATATATATATATATATATATATATAAAAATGTTTTTTTTTTTTTTTTTTTTGAGAATTCTTAAGATGAAAAATTGTTAAAAGAACAGCATTTATTTAAAATTGAAATCTTTTTGTATTCCATGCATACGGAAAATCAATATACTGTACAGAGAATGCATGCTATATACAGCAAAAATAGCATGCATAGTATTTTAGTGTAAGAAAATTATTATGGAAATTGTTTCTTCCAGACAGACCTTCCGTGAGCTCTGAGGTTATTAAACGATGTAGTAGGCTTCCATAAAAGCCACAAACTCAGTGTGATTTTGCATTTAATTGCTAAAATCTTTTCGGAAACTGAGAGAAGTGGGCGTCAGTGAGCTGGAAGACATTTTCTGTTAATGCCGGAAAGCTTGCCACTTAATAGCAGGAGATATTTACAGTTTTGCGTAGCATTAAAAAATGAATGGTAGAAAAGGTGAGATTGAAGAAGACAGGCATATAACGCTTCAAGCTGTTATTTAGATTTAATATTCCAACAGTGTCGCACTTAAATAGTTTCATCCCATGAGGAGCGCAGGGAAGAGGAAGGGAGGGTCGTGAAATGATTCCGTGTGACAGTGGAGGAGGAGGAGGCCGAGGGAATGAAAGAAGAGAGAGGCATAGAATGTGTAAATTGATTTGAAGGTCGGATATCCATGAATAATTAATATCCAGAGGAAAACACTGCTCACTTTGTAGTGGGTCTCTTGCTCGAGAGAGAGAGAGACGGAGTGAGAGATAAGTTTCTTGTGTTCTGAGTTTTAATCCGGCTACTAAAGAAACACACACACACTCACACACACACACACACACACACACACACACACACACACACACTTGGCTGTGTAATCCAGTCTGGTCATGGGGAGCCTTCAGAGGGCTGTGGTGGCCAAGTGCTGAATTGATTTTACACACTTCTTTTCTTGATCGCTCAGAGGCCTTTTCTGTGCGCTTGAAACTCACAGACCTCTTAGATTTAGATCTTTAAAAATTGCCCTTGAAAGGCCTGAAGGACTGAGATTTTTAGTGGTGCTCGATCTGAAGTCAAACATCGCTAATATTATTGCTATAGTCAGTGTTAAACCCAAAATAACTTTCCATCAGCTGATAGCATCAGTTCATCTTATTAAATACAGACACAGTTTTATTATCCAGCCAGTTCCTCATGGATAAAATTCCACTCAGTCATTTTACTTGGAAATTCATCACATTTAAAAAAGTATGTGGTTTTTGATCAGTTCAGAGCAAGATATTTTAATATCTTTTTTTGCACTGGAAAGTTAATTTTAAGCATTTAAAGCATTTTCTTAAATTATTATTATTATTATTATACTTTTTTTTAAATAAATGTTCATATTTATTTTTTGTTTTACTATTCACGATATGGCTCTTTTCATAAATAGTAAACAAAGTCTTATAATGAAATGGGAAAATAAGACAAGAAGAACATTTTCATTAAAAATAAATATTTGTATTATAATTTCATTTTGTTTTGTTTACTTTTCATCATATGTCCTATTCATAAATATGAAAAAAGTCTTATTTATTATTGAGCAGTCTTACTTTTTACAATAATAATAAAAATAAATAATAAAATAATAAAATTAAATGAAACTAAATAAATGAAAAAGATAAAATAAAAATATTAGATGTTTATATTTGACTGAATCTATTATAGAGTGGCAAAACGATTAGTTGATTCAAAATAAGTTTGTTTACATACTATATGTGTGTGTAATGTGTATATTTATAATGCATATATAAATGCACACACATACATGTACATATTAAGGAAAAATATGTTACATTTATATTTAAAATGTTACATTTATATATAATATATATATATATATATATATATATATATATGTGTGTGTGTGTGTGTGTGTGTGTGTGTGTGTTTGTTTACATACAAATGCATACAATGCATATAAACATTTTTTTAAATATATACATACGTATGTGTGTGTATTTATAGTGTATTTATATTATTTTTAATCAGTTAATCGCAACTAATCATTTTGCAGCTCTGATATATTTTATTTTACAGTTAATTGTATAACCTCTTAAAAATGTTATTTAATTTTTTAATTTTTTTTAATCATTTTTAAAACATTTTGCTTATATCTTACATTCTCTTGTTCAGGTTCAGATGGGGCACTGGGACAAGAGAGCGGATGCTCATCAAGGTGTCGGATCGGGAACCCAGTTTTCTGACGCAGGGAAACGGATACTCCAGTTCTTCTCCACGCTCCAGACGCTCGTCCAGCAATGCTCCTTCGGACCCTGAAGCCACGCCCCTTTCCCTGCCTGACCGGCCCACGACGCAGTCTCCGTTCCTCAAGAGGGCAGAGTTGGGCGGCACTCAGCGTCGTTGCTCAGGCGATTCCCAGCCGTCATCCCCTCGCTATGCTTACGAGCCTCCTTTGTATGAGGAACCGCCCTCGGAATACCAGTCCCCGCCTATTTATGAGGAACCACCCACTGACATGCACTGCGACCAGGCCTTTTTTGGCTCTGACAGGTCTCCGGCACGAAAGCCAGGGCTTTACCACTCTCCCAAGCAAAGCCCGTCTCCTTACGGTCAACTGGTGTTGACGAGACAGCGGAGCTCCACCCCTGAGAAGACGCCCAACCAGGGCGATCGAGACTATAGCTCGAGTGGGCGGGACTACAGCTCTGCAGGGCGGGACTACAGCTCCAGTGGGCGGGATTATAGCTCGGGTATGAGGGACTACAGCTCTGGGGGGCGGGATTACAACTCTAGTGGCAGGGAGTATAGCGCCGCTGGGCGGGAATACGTAAAGCAGCTAGTTTATGTCGAGCAATCTGGCTCCTCCCCTCGGTTTAGGACAACAGAGCGTTTGCTGAGCTATGGGACAACCAGTTCGAATAGCCTGTCGGCCGGATTTTCTTATGGCGGTTCCTTTACTCTACAGCACAGTCACGACCTTAATGGCGGCAACCGGAAACGCAAGAACCGTAAGCCATCTTTGCCGGGAGGAGAGGGCGATGGCATGGGGTCCGGACTTGGGGCGATGATCACTCAAGCCCGGTTGGCATGGGAGGCTCAGCAGATGTTACATCAGCGAGGGGGCGTGTCTTCCGACCAGGGATCTAAAGACGGGTATGAAAGTGATGGGGCGATGCCCCTACCGCTGCCTGGCCCGGTGGTGCGGGCGTTCAGTGAAGACGAGGCCCTTGCGCAACAGGAAAGCCACTGGAAACGTGCCACCCTGGACAGACTGGCATTTCCTCAGACGCTGCTAGAAAAGAGCCTGTCGGTGCAAACCAACCTGGCATCACCTGAACCCTACCTCCATCCCTCGCAGGTAATGCACAACGACATACACGTTGCATCAGAAACTCAAAACATTGCCTAGATTCCCACTTTTTGTCACTGTGGCGGATGGGAGGCAATTATCAGATTATTATGATACCTGGGACACATTACAGTCCCGATTGCCATTTATTTTAGGTGCTGCAATACTTTGCAACTTTTTGTTTATGATATATGTGAGTAAAGCATCAACTTTACAATTAGTTATACTTTGGGTTAGCTTTTTAGCTTTCTAACCTCTAGTATTAGACTTGTCTGTGTGTGTCGTCCTGTATAATTTGTGCTCCGGACAGCTGCATTGGTAATTTAAAATGGGTGAGAGATTCCATACAGATGTGCACTGTAGGATCCATAGCACCAATCCAAAAATCTCCCAGAACACCCTAGCAACTGCATAGTCTAAAAAACCATGAGATCACAAATTTGGCTTTTTTTGGCATGAAACAGTAAAGCACTCTAGCAACTGCATAGCAATGTTATAAAAAAATCTAGAACACCCTAGCAACTGCATAACAATGTTATAAAAACCTGCCAGAACTCCCTAGTAACTGCATAGCAATGCTCTAAAAACGTTCTGTAACACCCTAGCAACTGCTTAACAACACTAAAAAACATTCAGAAAGCCCTAGCAACTGCACAGCAAGACTCTACAAACCAGCCAGAACCCCCTAGCAACTTCTCTAATATCCTAGCATTCCATAGCAATTCTCGAAAAAAAAAAAAAAAAAAAAATGGTCAGAACGCCTTGCTGCATAGCAATGATTTAAAAAATGCTCAAAAATCCTAGTAACTCCATAGCAGTGCTTTAAAAACCTTCTAGAATGCCTTAGAACTGCATAGCAATGCTCTAAAAATGGTCAGAAAGCCCTAGCAACTGCATAGCAACACTCCAAAAACCTTCTGTAACACCCTAGCAATTGCATAGCAACAGTCAAAAAAAGTTCAAAAAGCCCTAGCAACTGCATAGTAACGGTCTAAAAACCTTCCAGAACACCCTAGCAACTGCACAGCAACACACTTAAAAAACATTCAGAAAGTGCTAGCAACTGCATAGTAACACTCTGAAAAACATTCAGAAAGCCCCGACAACTGCATAGTAACAGTCTAAAAACCTTCTAGAACACCCTAGCAACTGCATAGTAATGGTCTAAAATCATTCAGAAAGCCCTAGCAACTGCATAGCAACACTCTAAAAAAAAAACTTTCAGAAAGCCTGAGCATCTGCATAATAACAGTCTAAAAACCTTCTAGAACACCCTAGCAACTACATAGCAACACTCTTAAAAAAACTTTCAGAAAGCCCTAGCAACTGCATAGTAACAGTCTAAAAACCCTCTAGAACACCCTAGCAACTGCATAGTAATGGTCTAAAAACATTCAGAAAGCTCTAGCAACTGCATAGCAACACTCTAAAAAAAACTTTCAGAAAGCCTGAGCAACTGCATAATAACAGTCTAAAAACCTTCTAGAACACCCTAGCAACTACATAGCAACACTCTTAAAAAAAACTTTCAGAAAGCCCTAGCAACTGCATAGTAACAGTCTAAAAACCCTCTAGAACACCCTAGCAACTGCATAGCAACACTCTAAAAAAACATTCAGAAAGCCTTAGCAACTGCATAATAACAGTCTAAAAACTTTCTAGAACACCCTAGCAACTACATAGCAACACTCTAAAAAAACTTTCAGAAACCTCTAGCAACTGCATAGTAACGGTCTAAAAAACTTTCAGAAAGTTAGGAGCTCACTTTGGGCTGTTTTTGGCACTCATGGTAGTTTTGCTCTAAGGCTTGAAGGAAAACAAAAGCTCCAGTAACTGTGACTTTATTAAACATTAGACACATTAGACTTAATCAAGTTTGCTGATTGTGTATTATGATATTAGAGTGCTCTGTTTTTGCAGTTTTCAGTGGCGTAAAAGAAAATGGTTTTGGACACTGGCTCTTGAGGTCATGAATGAGCTGGAATCCTCTGATGAGCTGAACTCTGAGCTCTTTCAGCCCAACATAATGAGTCCTGAATCAGGCCTGAACCGCTGCTTAAACACTGCCAGTGGGGTTAATTGGGACAGCTGACCCTCAGACGCCTGTTACCCAACCACTGATATCTTTGTTCTAGAGATAGCGGACTGAGCCGAGCTGATCTCACAAGGCTCAACTGTGTGAGAGTTTCCTTGGAGGATTTTTTTAGGTTCTGCTCTATTTGCTGATAGTAATGGAGGCGGACAGCAGCTCCAGCAGAAACACTGTAAGACAAGCAGACACGTAAACCTTCTAGAACACTCTAGTGATCCTCTAAAAAAACACCCAGTTCGGCATAGTAACTGCATAGCAACACTCTAAAAACCTCCTAAAATTCGCTAGCAACTGCATAGCAACGATCTAAAAACCTTCCAATACACCCTAGCAGTTGCATAGCAACACACTAAAAAAAGGTTCAGAAAGTGCTAGCAACCGTATAATATCAACATGTAAATAGCAACACTCTAAAAACCTCAAGGAATGGCCTAGCGACGGCGTAGCAACACTTCGAAAAGCTCCCCGAATGCCTTAGAAATAACAACCACATAGCAACACTCTAAAACCTCCCAGAATGGCCTAGCAACTGCATAGCAATGGTCTAAAAAGCTCTCAGAAGGCCATGGCAACAGCATAGCAACGCTTCAGAAAGCGTAGCAACACTCTAAAAAACTCTCTAAAAAAACTCCCAGATCGAATGGCCTAGCAACTGCATAGCAACGCTCTAAAAACCTCACAGAATGGCCTTGCAACAGCATAGCAACATTTTGAAAAGCTCCCTGAATGCCTTAGAAATAACAACCACATAGCAACACTCTAAAACCTCCCAGAATGGCCTAGCAACTGCATAGCAACGGTCTAAAAAGCTCTCAGAAGGCCATGGCAACAGCATAGCAACGCTTCAGAAAGCTCCTAGAATGCCTTAGAAATAACAACGCTCTAAAACCCCCCCCAGAATGGCCTAGAAACTCCATAACAACGTACTAAAACATCACAGAACACCCTAGAAACTGCATAGCAACACTTCAAAGAGCTCAGAGAATGCTGTAGCAACTGCATAGCAACGCTACATTTGTGTCTCTGGTCAATGTTTGCAGTGTTTTTTTTTTTATTTGCAGTGTGTTCTGGGAGGTTTCAGGCTGTTTCAGTGTGTTTGTACAGCAGATCACACACACACACACACTGACACGCCCTGCTGTTCCACATCAATATTTCAGCATGTGCAGTTTGAAGAGTGGTCGTCGTGCTTATGTAAGACATTACACTCACATCACCGACACACATCACACCACAGTCCACACTACAATCCAAACATAAGAGCCAGAAATCATATTCCGCATAAAGATACTGAAGCCTGTTTTACGACTGTTAAGATTATGGCTCTGCAGATGCTAAGGCGATATATATATTTTATAGAGTGTTGCTATGGAGTTGCTAAGATGTAAGTATGCTTCAGAGAGTTGCTACGCAGTTACTAGGGTGTTCTAGAAGGTTTTTGGAGTGTTGCTATGCAGTTGCTATGGTGTTTTAGGAGGTTTTATAGAGTGTTGCTTTGCCGTTGTTAGGTGTTCCAGGAGGTTTTTTAGCATGTTGCTATGCAGTTGCTGAGGCGTTATGAGAGGTTTTATAGATTGTTACTATGCAGTTGCTAGGGTGTTCTAGGAGGTTTTTGGAGCGTGGCTATGCAGTTGCTATGCTGTTATAGGAAGTTTTTAGAGCATTGCTATGTAGTTGCTAGGGTGTTTTAGAAGGTTTTTAGCATGTTTCTATGCAGTTGCTAGGGCATTTTGGGAGGTTTTAAGAGTGTTGCTTTGCCGTTGTTAGGGTGTTCCAGGAGGTTTTTTAGCATGTTGCTATGCAGTTGCTGAGGCGTTATGAGAGGTTTTATAGATTGTTACTATGCAGTTGCTAGGGTGTTCTAGGAGGTTTTTGGAGTGTTGCTATGGTGTTCTAGGAGGTTTTTGGAGCGTTGCTATGCAGTTGCTAGGGTGTTTTAGGAGGTTTTTAGAGAGTTGCTATGTAGTTGGAAGAGTGTTATGGGATTTTTATAGTGTATGCGATTGCTAAGGGGGTTCTGACTGTTTTAAAATGTTGCTATGGAGTTTCTAGGGTGCACTAGGAGGTTTTTGGAGTGTTGCTATGCAGTTACTAAAGGCGTTCAGGGAGAATTTTAAAGTGTTGCTATGCTGTTGCTAGGATATTTTGGGCATATTTTTTTCTGTTGTTTACCAATCACTCAGTAAAATTCTCAGTAACACACATGACACACATACGTTATGATGCTCAGCAGACTCATGTGAGTCATTAGGATTGATAATTGCTCTGCTTGCTCAGATGAACTGTATTTTTGGAGCCAATATGAAGTCATTCAGAAGCAAGGACAGACTGTCCCTCATGATATCATGGTCTTAACACAGGGCTTAAGTCAAACACCTTCCATGAAACATGCCACAATCATCAAACCTTTATGACGCATGCTGAATTATAGTGAATCAGTTTGCTTGATTCATGTGAATAAATGATTCAAATAGCAATTGAATGATTCACTGGTAAAGTAAACGACTCATTGATTTATTTTAACTCCAGCATCATCTTTTTTCTTTTGAAGCAAAATATTTGTCACTACAAAAAATGACTCAGTATTTTTCTCATCTTTTAAACAAGATGCTTTTTTTGCAAGATGTATAATTATTATTATTATATTTATGTTTTTTTTCCCCCTTAATTTTCTTTTTTTTTTTTGTTTTTTTTTTAGACCAAAAAACTAGGACATTTGTTCTTTTCTTGGAACCAAAAATATATTTCACAACAAAAATTAAAAAATTTTTCTTACCCCAACAGCAATTTGTTTTTTGTTCTCATTTTCTTAATAAACTTGGCTATTTATATTTGATTATTTTAATTTATTTTTATCGGCTTTTATTAAAAGTTAGCAAGAAAGTAATTCTTGTAATTTGCATTTGTAATTTTCCCCTTCTTCAGAAAATTTACAAATCTTCTCAGGTCCATGTTATTAATATTTTGTGAGTTTTTTTGCATTGTTTTGTTTTGTGTACCTGCTTGTTTAACTTTGCATGAAGCTCTGATGTTACTGAGGCCACGGGAGGAAAGTGCTTGACTCATTTGAAACTGTATGATTGTATAATCGCCTGAAGGAGGTATTTCTGCTATTCTGCTGCTGTTGTTGTTCTCATTATTTTGGGGATTGACTCATTTCCTCTCGGCCTCCTCTTGACCCGATCCCGCGGCTAAGATGAGTTTAATATCTGTGCTTCCTCTGCTCTCAATGCTGCTCTTCAACATCAACACAATGTTTTCTTTCTTTTCCAGTCGGAGGATCTCGGAGCATGTTCTCAGTTTGAGGCTAGTCGTAACGCTCGCAACATGATGCCCAGCGCGAGTTGTGGTGTCTTCCCAGAGTTCACTCTCCGCAAACCGTCCTCCGAGACGGACATTGAGAACTGGGCGTCCAAACACTTCAACAAGCACACGCAGGTACACACTCACCAAAACACCCATTCAGGCCTATAAACCTACTGTTTCTTATGTGATTTGTGAATTTCTAAGGCCTCAGTCATCACTGGATTGCATTGCATTATGCTTTGAGCATTTCAGTCTTATCTTATTAGACATATTATTGGAGATATAGAGTGACCACTGAGATTTATATCAATTTATGTAGTATTTGCTGTACTGTTATAAAGATCATACTGATTTCCATTAAAAGCTAAAAATAAATAAAAACTATATGAAGATATTTTGAAAAAGAATTTACATAAACTACAAAAATTACAAAGTTAAAAGGAAAAATAGATTTTTTTGAAATATTAATAAAGACTAATGAAAATAAAAACAAATAATAAAATTACAATCGAAAATATAGAAATAAAAACTTAATACAAAATATTAATAAAACGAAAATAAAAAATTACAAAAATGAAATTACTGGAAAATATATATATATTTTTTTTTTTTGTTTTGTCTTTCGGTATATATAAAAAATATATATTTTTAGATATTTTTTTACTAAACGTTCAAAAAACGGTTACATTTAAAAAAATTCTGACTATTATTTCATATGTAAATAAATAATCTTATTTGTAAATTCTATCTAGAACCATTAAAAATAGCTTAATTACTTTACAAAAAAAGCCCTTTTATTTTATTTTAGTTTGTTGCGATATTTCACATTTTTATTTTGCTTTAATTAATTTAATTTAATTTAAGTACTAAAATAAAAAAAAAAAACAATTAATAAAATTACACTTTACTAAAACTAAAATTAAAATGGAAAATATAAGTATTAATTACTAATTACTAGGTACTAATTCAAAATATTTATAACAACTAATAAAAAAACTAAAATATGCTACACAAGTATTAAAACTAAAATTAAAATGGAAAATATAAGAATAAACTCATTTAAAATTATAATAAAAACTAATAATAAGGACAAACATTCAACAAAATTACTAAAACTAAAACTGAAATGATAAAGTAATAAAAAGTACAAAAACACAAAACAATGTTCCTAAAATTAACATGTGAAATATAAAAATAAAAACAAATAATAGATAAGTACAAAACGCAACAAAATTAAAATGCTAAAATAAAATATAAAGTAATAAAAACCACAAAACCTCACAACAAAATTACTAAACCTAAAATTAAAAAGCGAAAATTTCTAAATAAAAAGTCATTCAGAAGAACTGATAAAAATGACAGAAGCATGCAACTATTGCAAACTATTGTTAGAAATAAAGAAATAAATATAAAAAAAAATAAAATGTAAAAAGATAAAAATAAAAGCAAATTCAAAATATTAATAAAAACGAATAGAAAATTGCAACACAACAAAAAAATACCAAAACTCAAATTAGAATGGTAAATATCAAAATAAAAACTAATTAAAAATATTAATAACTTCCAAAAACTCGCAACTAATTTTCTCCTCTGTCTTGCAGGGTCTGTTCAGGAGGAAAGTGTCGATCGCCAACATGCTGGCATGGAGCAGCGAGCCCATCAAGAAGCCCATGATCATGACCACGGACCGGACGGTGAAGCGCGAGGCCGTGGAGCTCTTCAAACTCATCCAGACCTTCATGGGCGACCGGCGGGGCAAAGGGGAGCCGCTGGTGGTAGCTCTGGAGGTGGCCGTGAGGGGCTGGAGCTGCCAGGGCCTGAGGGACGAGCTCTACATCCAGCTGTGCCGACAGACCACAGAGAACTTCCGCTACGACAGTCTCCAGAGAGGCTGGGAGCTCATGGCCATCTGTCTGGCCTTCTTCCCCCCGACGCCTCGCTTCCACAACTACCTGGAGGGCTACATCTACAGACACATGGACCCGCTCAATGACACCAAGGGTACGGGACGTCCCATCTAGATCCTGTCAAATGACCCATGTGTTTCCTGCTGAAATAGAAATTCGGGATCATTATTTTCATTTTGGTTAAAGTTTTAGTAACGTTGTGTTTTTGTCATTTTTATTAGTTTTAATAGAATTTAGTTGAAACTAATTTAGTTTTCACTCAGAAGTTGCTAGTAAATTTCATGAATAATGACAGAACATCAAGTAATACATTGCATTAAACATGAAATTTTGAGAATATTATTTTAGGAAATAATATAAGTAAGTTAGTTATATTAGTAAGTTAGTTAAGCAATATTTTTATTATAATATTTTATTTATAATATGATTAAAAAATATTTATATATATATATATATATATATATTTTTTTTTTTTATACCTTTTTTCACTTTGTTGTAAAGGAAGAGTGAAAACAAATATTATTTTAGTATCACTGACAAAGTATTAGAATTTGTTCATATTTTTGAATTTGATTACATTTTTCTGTTTTCATTTATTTTTTAAGAAGTTTTAGTAGTTTGTTGCATGTTTTCGTTATTTCGTTATTCATTATTATATTTTTCACAATATTTTTATATGTCAATGTATTAAATGAAACTTATTTTAGTACTTCATCTTACGCTAAATTAAAATGATAAACATTGCCTTGGAAGCTAGCTTAAATAAAATATATATATTTTTAATCTGTATATATATATATATTTTTTTTACTTTTTTTTTATTAGTGACTTTAAGTCACCACATTTTTTAAATCTGTATTTTTTACATTACATTTACATTTTAGCATTTTACTTTTATCCAAAAAGAAAAAGCAAGTGTTAGAGGCCTTTTTCTTATCCCAAATTCTTTTTTATATCCCAGATCTTTTTAGAAAATAAAATATTTATAATGTTGCTGTTCAATAATGTTTCAACTCAGAACTTAGAATAAATTATTCTAGATATACCAAACATCTCTATCTGGAATACATGTAATACTCATAAGTGTTTCATTGATAGTTTGCAAGTTGCAATAGTTTTAAATTAGAATTCAAAATGAACTAATAATGAATTTTAAGGTTATTATTTTAAGATGCCACAAAGTGATGGGTGAAATTAAGACTACGCTCCATATTGACTCAACTCACAATTATTATTAAGCTCTTAAGATACTGAATATCTGAATCTGATTTGTCCACAGAGTGTGTTGTGAGTTTTATTTGACGCCTGCTTGTGTTTCTGTGTTGCAGGAGTGGCGATTAGCAGCTATGCAAAATACTGTTACCGTAAACTACAGAAAGCTGCACTCACCGGAGCCAAGAAGGTGTGTGACTTTACTCAGAGCACAGACTCGAACAACACCACACAGGAATTACTATTTTTACTCAGAGACTGCTAGTAGTTATCACAAAGACACAGTTAACACTTTCAGTTAAATGAATTTAATATCTTAAATTAAAATCTTTAATTTAATATCTTTAAAATCTTAAATATTTTATTTTTAATGTGAATTTACAATATTTAAAATATTGCTATTAATAATATTTTATTTATAATATGAATTTAAAATATTTTAAATGAATTTATGCAGTCAGTGAAAACTTATTATTTTGAAATTATTATTTAATGAATTTAAAGTATTTTAAAGCTTTGCAGTCAGTGAAAATGTAAAGGTAGTATTTTATTATTATTTTGACAATATTATTTGAAAAGTTTAAAATATAAATGTAAAATATTTAAAATATATGCAGTCAGTGATTATTATTATTGTTTATTTTTATTATTATAACTCATCAAATGAATTAAAAATGTTTGCAATCAGTGAAAATGTAAATGTAATCATTATTTTTTTATATATATTTTTAAAATAATATTAAAATACAATTGTATAATTGTATAATTGTATTATTTTGACAATATGTGACCCTGGACCACAAAACCAGCCATAAGGGTCCATTTTTTTTAATTGATCTGAAAGATTAATAAATAATCTTTCCATGTATGGTTTGTTAGGATAGGACAATATTTGGCCGAGATATAACTATTTGAAAATCTGGAATCTGAGGGTGCAAAATGTAAATATTGAGAAAAGTTGTCCAAATTAAGTTCTAAGCAATGCATATTACTAATCAGAAATGAAGTTTTGATATATTTACAGTAGGAAATGTACAAAATATCTTCATGGAACATGATCTTTACTTAATATCCTAATGATTTTTGGCATTAAAATAAAATCAAAAATTTTGACTCATACAATGTATTTTTGGCTGTTGCTACAAATATAAGACTGGTTTTGTGGTCCAGGGTCGCATATAATTATTATTTTTTAATTTTGAAAGTATTATTTTAAAACGTATAGGAATTAAAATTATTTTAAAGCTAAGCAGTCAGAGAAAATATAAATGTATTTTTGTTTTGTTTTATTTTAAATAAATAAATGCGTGCAGTCAGTAAAAATGTGCAAGTAATCAATATTATTTTATTTTTTGATTTTGAAAATATTGTGAAATTATGAGTTTTAAATATTTTAAATATGCAGTCACTGAAAATGTAAATGTAATAAGGATCATTTTAGTATTATTTTAACTGTGTTCTTTTCAAAGTTTTAATATGAATTTCAAATATTTAAAATATACAGTCGGTGAACGTGAATTGTCAGTATTATTTTATTTTGACAATAATATTTTAAAACTTATAATACGAATTTTAAATATATAAAATGTTTTGCAGTGACCATGTGAATGTAATCAGTATTATTTTTTTGTATTTTTTAAATATTAAAATATTTTAATCAGAATAACTGTATATTTCAGATGTATGCAGTGTAACACATTGAAGTAAACCTGAATTTTTCAAGTAAAAAAAACCCTGAAAAATCCCTTTTTAACATGTATTCTTGGTTTGACATTGAATTGTTTCTGATATGTGCTGTGTTTGGGCTCTAATGTGCTGCATGTGTTAATTGGCTGTGAAGTGTCGTGAGGGTCTGGTTTGTCCTGCTGTTTAACAGTTTTAATTAACATTCAGTTTCCGGAATTTGCCTATTGCCCTGGAGACGTCGCCATGACGACAGGCAGCGTGTTTCAGACAGTCACACTGATGCATGATGGGTGTCATGGATGCACACGCGTGACGGGATGATCCCAACGAGCTCATGCATTTGTATTCCTTCTGGTGAAAGACGCTCGCGTATGTTTATGTGTGAATTGCGTGATTCCAATCACCTGCGGAGATCCCAGTCACTTCAAACATCCAGTAAGCAGGAGTTTGTGTGTGAATGTGTGTTTGTGCCAGACGCTCAGCAGGATAACGCTACAAAACAAGGCTCCGCTCCAAACCCTAATGTGCTGCCTGCACAGGCCTCATTCAAGGCATATCCAGAGCCACACATTTGTTTTCTCAGTTATTCTGTGCTCTCTGTGTGCGCAGGGTTTGAACAAGCCCTCCATCGAGGAGATCGCTCACGCTCGGAACGCCATCTTCCGGCTCTCCATGTTCGGCTCATCTCTGGAGGAAGTGATGGCGATGCAGAAGGACCGTTATCCCGACCGGCAGCTGCCGTGGGTTCAGACGCGTCTGTCAGAAGAAGTGCTGAGCCTGAACGGAGACCAGACTGAGGGCATCTTCAGGTCAGACAACAGCCTTTATTATTATTATTATTATTATATATGTATATACTACCAGTGCTCACCAAGCCTGTATTTATTTGATTTAAAGTGCAGCAAAAACTGTAACATTTTGAAATATTTTTACTATTTAAAATAACTGTTTTCTATCTGAATATATTTTATAATAATAGCTTTTGAATGGTATACTGTATAATGTTACAAAAGCTTTTTATTTCATATAAGTGATCTTTGGATCTTTATATTCATCTCTCTCTCTCTCATTAAAAATTCATTATTTCAAGAGATCATTATTTAAAAAAATAAAGGCATGTTTTCCACACATGAGAAAAATTATTTCATTTTGTTTAGTAACATGCATCATTATTAATTTATTTTATTCTCTTTTTTAATTTGTCTTATTGTTTTTATTTCTACTTTATTTATTATCTATTTATTTAATTCGTTTTTTGCATTTCACTGTCATATTTTTTTTATTTATTACTTTATTAAGTAGTAAAATGTAAATATTTAGTTTAATAATCAAGACACACAAGAACTTACAGACTTGTATGTTTCTTTTTTTTTCTTTTTAAAGGAAATTGATACTTTTATTCAGCAAGGATGCATTATATTGATTAAAAATGACAGTTAAGACATTTATAATGTTACAAAAGATTTCTATTTCAAATAAATGTTGTTCTTTTGAACTTTCTATTAATTAAATAATCCTGAAAAAGTATCATGGTTTCCTCAAAAATATTAAGTTATCCTTATAATCATAAATCAGCATATTATTCAGACTTCAGAATGATTCCTGAAGGATTATGTGACACTGAAGATGAAGTATTGATGCTGAAAATTCAGGTTTAATCAAAGCAATAAATTACATTTTAACAGATATTCACATAGAAAACAGTTATTTTAAATTGGAATAATATTTCAAAATTTGTACTATATTTTTGATCAAATAAATGCAGCCTTGGTGAGCAAAAGAGACTCATTAAACCAACCTTAACTGAACTGATTCACGGAAATGAATCAAACTCTAAACAATTTCTGCTACTAAAGTTTAAATCAAAGAAGCAATTAAAAATCTCTTACACTTGTGAAATTAATGTAATGACACAGTAGGACATTTAATTACCAAATAAAAAGTGCATTAAAATGACTGCAGTGTTCACAGCCATTTTAAATATACTGTGAATTTTCAGCCCTAATTAACCCACATTAACCTGAGAGAATTGCAAAATGTAGGCCATTCACCCTTCAGCAGCTCATAATGAGATCACGGAAGATGACGTTGATGTGATAAATCAGTGTTTGAGCTTAAACTAGACCTCCATCCTTCAGTGTTTCAGTTGGGACTAAACTTTGACATCAGTGAATTGCTCCAGCAACCGCTTCTGCGGCTCACAATAATTAAGACCCGAAGTTTGCTGCTTTGAACCCCGATCAAGACAGTCCTGTTTATCTGTGGCATGCCCATAGCCCGAGGGGGTTCGGGTGGTTCGAAACAAACCACCCCATACTGCCAAAGGTCCAGAATTTTTTTTTTTTTTTAATAAACAAGTGTTCTTTTAAATAACAACAACATTTAAAGCCTTAAAAAGTATAGAATACCTTAATTAGTATAAGAAAAGTCTTAATTATAATTTCAAGAATTGGGAAAGACAAGAATCATGTTATGGACTGTGCTATTTGAAGCGCGCCACCATTTTAAACAGATGAAACAGTGCCGACAAACAGAAGAAACACTGTGTGCAACAATACAGTCAGAATCATTTACCATGGATTTATTTTACTGTAACATTAACTGCATGATATTGCAGCAGAAATGTGGGATATCGAATTGTATTATGTTATTAATGTAGACATGTATTAAATGTATTATAGGAGTAATGTAATATAATTAGAGTATTTTGTGATTAATCTGTAGCGTTTGTGCATTTATTTTAAGACCACTGTTCATTCAAATACCTAAACCATGTAGTTAATTTTTATACTATGGCATTAAGATGCTAGTCCTATGTGTGTTTTTACTGGTTATCATTATGTATGCTACTGTGGAAGACCAAGGGTTAATTTGAACTCAAACAGTCTAAATAATTCAATTTCACCATATAAAAATGAGGTTGTTACAATTTTTATAGATGTTACTGTTTTTTATGAACATTATCTGAGCTGTAAATATATTGGATATTGGTTTATTATGTTACTAGACATTGCTCTATCCTGCTCATTCCATATTAATTATATTTGTGCAGGTCTTAAAAAAGGTAACAAAAAACATAAGGCACAGATGTTTTCAAATCCTAAACATAACACAAACAAACAAATCTGTGCATTTATTACACTAATAATGTCACTCAGGACTCATAATTAAGTAATGTAATGCTTTAGGTATTTGTGTATATTTACTGAAGAAGGTCATGAATGATCTTGGCATTTGACAACATTGTAAGTAAATACTTTTGGTGCATCAAAAATCATGCTTATTAAAGGGTTACTCCACCCCAAAATGAAAATTTTGTCATTAATCACTTACCCCCATGTTGTTTCAAACCCGTAAAAGCTTTGTTCATCTTCAGAACACAATTTAAGATGTTTGGATGAAAAACAGGAGGCTTGTCACTGTCCCATTGACTGCCAGGTAAATACCACTGTCAAGACCAAAAAAAGTATGAAAGGCATACACTGTTCTATGTACACTGTTTTCGTTTAAATCAAAGCGCAAAGAACGTAGAAGACATATCCGCGTGCTGCGGCTGACAGAGAATGTTGAATTAATTCGTTATTTATTTATTTTTTTTGCATACAAATAGTATTCTCATCGCTTCATAAAATTCAGATTAAACTACTGATGGCAGATAGACTATTTTGACGATGCCTTTCATACTTTTTTGGGTCCTGACAGTGGTATTAACCTGGCAGTCAATGGAACAGTGACAAGCCTCTCGGTTTTCATCCAAAATATCTTATAATGTGTTCCAAATATGAACAAAGCTTTTGCAGGTTTGGGACAACATGAGGGTAAGTGATTAATGACAAAATTTTCATTTTGGGGTGGAGTAACCCTTTAAGATACCAACAGATATGCTAATTCAACAAATTGGTGCATGAGAAGTCACCAAAATGAAGTAGACTATTTGAACCTTATAATTAAATACAACATGGGTGGGAACTTCGAAATAAAAAAGAACCCCCCTTCCACTAGGCTGGCTACAGGCCTTTGTGGCTAAACAACATTTACAGGAATATTCTGGGTTCATTTATAGTTTCATTTCTAGATGCTGCTTCTGTCACACTGTGTTGTTTAACATTAAACACTTACTATGGCAGTAAGTGTCTTGGCTACTGCTGCTTTATCCTGAAATCTGTTGTGTATTTGCGTTTCTCAGGGTGCCTGGAGACATAGATGAAGTAAACGCTCTCAAACTACAGGTGGACCAATGGAAGGTGCCGACCGGCCTGGAGGACCCACATATTCCAGGTATCCAACAGTTTTTTAGTCTGATGCATGGAGAAACAAGTGTCCAAATAGTTAACATGGTTACATGGATTCAGAAATCCAGTAGTATGGAGTATAATATGCCATTCAAGTGTCTTAGGCATACTGTGTTTAGCATGCTGTAATTTGACATGCCAACACGTTTTCACTCCCAAGTCGTCACATATTGACGCTTGGTCAGGTCCCCTTTGGCGTCGCATTTTGATGCTCAAGGTACCCCTTTAGCGTAATTTTTTTGATGCACAGGATCCATTGTTTTTAGTAGTTTGTCTTAATTTAATGGTTTGTATGCATTTGTAAAATATATAAATTTGATTGGATGACCTAATTGCAAAACTGACCATAAAGAAGCAGTATAAAAGCATTACAAACAAGTTTTGTTGCATGCCAAGTCTTCTGAAGCCATACGATATCTTTATGCGAAGAACAGAGTAAAACAAGACTTTAATCGCTGAAAATGATCCCGCTCCATTAATACGCTCACATTTCATTTAAAAGATACTTCTAAACATTAGCTTGACACAATCGGTCATAAGACACACAAGAGCCAATGGCATTTCACAACAGCATGACGCAATCAGTCACAAGACACACAAGATCCAATAGAATTTCACAACCAAGACTGTGGTTCTGGTGGCATTTTTTTTATTCGTGCATGGACTGCGGCAAACTGAATGAGCTTTACGGCGGACAGAGGCGGTGATCGCGTCTGTTCCTCTCACAAATCAATCGTTTTGCCTCTGAAGACTTGGAATATTCATATTTTTTTTAAATAAATTATGACTGTAGTTGTATCTGCCTGTTTTATTGACAAATGGTTAGGTTTAGGGGCAGGGGTTGGGTTACGTGCTCATAAATGTATAAATAGTGTAATATAAATAAAACTGTTGTGACTGTTTGCACTGAAAAATCACACCCCAATATATATGCAATAATGGCAATATTATTACCCAATAAATAATTTAATCATGATGATACAATTCCCAGTGCCTTTCACATCAGCTTATTGATGCCAAGGGTTTCTTATTTAAAGCATGTCGAAAAATGATGCATAAGGGGTACCCTGTGCATCAAAATGTGACGTCAAGGGGTCCTGACCAAGCGTCAATATTTGACAAGTTGGGAGTGAGAACGTGCTGGGTATGCACTAATTCTGTTCTGGCTTACTGGACTCAAAAATTGGTGTCAGATTTACTTTAAAACAATTTTCACTCAGTAATGAGTAGTACATTTCACAGTAATTACAAAGAAATGGCAAGTAACACATGAACGTTCTCTGACATATTGGCATATTTTGTCTGCTGGTTGTTTTGAGCGGTTGTTCATGATGCATTATTGATAAAGTTTATTTGTAGCTGTTTTTGCAGTCAGACAGCGGTGGAAAAAATAGTTTGTTAGTAGGATAAGCAAGAGCAAAATGTTTCAGAACATTTCACAAAATTATGAGTTGAGTTACATCAGTGGAACATTTTAAAAGTGTCCTTAGATCATTGCTAAAATAAAAATAAATGCATATTTTAATGAAAAACACATTGTGTCAAGCATCTAGAATTGTGGTTTCACATTCTATGATGTACAGTAGCATGTTTAGTAACTCCAGAGTTAAATAAAACAAACTATTAAAACATTTTTTGTTAAAAGCTAAAATACCATAACATATAATTATTAGATGAAAAACTTTTTTCAGTTGTCAAATGCAACATATCTAAAATTCTAAAATAAAACAAATTCTGTAAAAAATAAAATACATTTTAAAACTTATTTAATTTAGTTTCCATGCAACATTTCTAAAATAGGTCCTAAAATAGGTTTTCTTTATGGAAAATATTATTTCTTATTTCTAGCTTCTGATTTTGTGGTGAAATATGACTAAATATATTTATTATGTTAAATTCTTTTTAAGCTTAAAATAAATAAAACTTTATAATAATATTTTGACTGTAGTTACTGTAGCTTGGATCAGTCCAGCTCCAGGGTTATTATCGTTAAATGAAACTAAAATTATTAAACATTTTTGGTAATTGAAATAAAGTTGAAATAAAATATGAAATATTACTTTAAACTTTTTTTAGTTATTTGCCAAGGCAACATTTCTAAAAATGGTTGTAAAATATTTTTTTTTCTTATTTGTAGCTTTTAATTTTGTGGTGGAATATGACCAAATATATTTATTATGTTAAAAAGCATGTGTCAGGTCAAGTACATAAAATAAAATGTACATAGCTTCATCATTTTTCGACTGTAGTTGTTATATCTGGGATTTTTAGTCATTAAAATAAAGTTGAAGCAAAATAAAATAAAA